>JAPYZA010000148.1:0-54267 GCA_030522685.1 Eupelmus azureus | reverse complement strand
AAACTACTAAACTTACACACAACGATTACAAGCAGTTGTTCCTTATATTTGTTCCTTGTTCCAAATATTTGTGCTTGTTCTTTTTTCTGTGTTAAGGGCCTTAAGGGCTTATAGGTAAATCGGGCGCCCGGAGCACCTCTCCCCAACCACCACATTACTTAAATCGTAATGCAGAATAGTTTAGTATCGATATAGGCATCAGTCTAGTTTGTATGATCGAAGGGTCAACGTGTACATCTTGGGAGCCCAGAGAGGAAGCTGGGAGTCTTGCTCAAGTGAATACTGCAATATTGTGTACTTTTAGGTGGACGTTGGTGTATATACAGCAAGTCTCGTGTGCGATATTGCCGCGCGAATTTCTCTCTCTGTATCTCTCGCCGGTGCGCGCGCGGCCGCCCGCGCGTTATACTCTTCTACACATAAGACAGCTCCCGTGTGCATCTCTCCCACTGGCGTGAGGAGAGGTATAGCTGCTCCACTGCTACTGGCTGCTTTCCGTGTGTTTCTGTGGGTAGGTACACAAGCGAGTGCATCTGTAACGTCGGGGCATCTGCCCGTGTTGGTATTATACAGTAAAAGGTACACATATATCTATACACACACTCACCGAGAGAGCTCTCTCTCTCTACCCACACTTTCCGCGTATACACCTATATAGATCGACGTCTGTGGGGGCTTGCTCGGTGCGCGCGCTCGCTCGTCGTTGGCGTGTGCCGAGTATAGCGCCTGCTAGCGGCGAGGGAGCTCTCTCTTTCTCTCCCTCTCCGCGCGCAACTCTCCCGTGTCTGTCTCGCTCAGCGGCGGCGGCGGCGGCGGCGGCAGCCGCGGAGAGCAGTCCGAGAGCGCCGCAGAGCCAGAGAGCAGCTCTCTCCGCCATGTTGAATGGCCGCCTCGAAAAGCTACGCCAAATCGAGTGGCTGAGAAGCTTCCCCGCCGCAGTCGAGGCTCACTCTCGCACCGCCGCCGAGGGCAGCTAGCTCCCGGTGCGTATCCGCTCCAGCTCCCGATCACGAAACTGTGCGCGCGAAAATATCCAGATAGTTTTGCCCGTCGGGAGAAAAGTCGACTGTGTGTGTGTGTGCGAGTGCGCGCCAGCCGAGCGCTGTGCAGTGGTTAGAAGTGCGCGCTCTCTCTCTGTGTAAGAGAGAGAGAGAGAGAGAGGCTCTACGTGTGAGCGTACTCAGGAGAGTTTTGTGTATACGTGTGACCACGACGACACGGCGCGCTGAGGACACAGTATATCCGGATGCTCGATTTTATTCCCCGCAGAAGGCCCCCCGAGTGATCGTTTCGACCGAGAGCTGTGCCACGAATCAGCCCTGGATATCTGCCTGAGCTTCGGAGTGAGGTGCTAAGCCGTGTGCGTATATATACGTGAGTGTGTGCGCGCTCTGTGTGTGGCTCTCTCTCTCTCTGCGTGCGTATAGCGCGCGCGCTATCGAGGGTGACGCGCGCGCGTGCCGCCAAGCCAGCGAGGAATTAACGCAGTCGGGAGGCCTTGAAAGAGCCGTTTTACGTTTTCCAGTGCCGTCCCGGGGCCGTTGGGCTGATACTGCGAGCGGGCTGCGATGCCTGGGCGCGGGTCCGCTCTTATAATGCCATCTTCCGTCTCGATCGCACTCGGGCGCTAACGAGGTCCTGCCTTCCTTGGGCCAAGCGCGCGCGCGCGCGCGTTCGCGTTCTCCTGTGTGGGTTTGTGTGTGTGTGTGGTCTACGTCGTCGATCTCAGAGCGGATTAGATAGCGCGAGCGTGACTTTTGATGTGTTTTCGAGATGCTTTGGAGTAGATGGGTGCAGGTGCCTGGCTTCGATCAGGTGTGCTGGGGGATGGGAGATGAGTTTTAGTCATCGATGAGGGTTTCGGAGTGTCGATGAGGCTTGGTTGGTTGTTTATGGGTTGGACGGATACTGTTCGGGGTGTTGTGGTCTGTGCTAGGTTCGTTTGTGTAGGATAGAGTGTTTGGGGTAGAAACAGTGGATTTTGTAATTTAGTATCTTAAACTAGATAGTGATGTGGGGAATTTTAATATTATACTTTTTAAATGCTCCATTATTATCGCACACTTTTATTGCTTAGGATTGTGATTTTTTTCATCTTACAAGCGTTGCTTTCATGATGTAAATTATATTTTTGCATTTCACTTAAAATTTTCCAATTTAATAGATTTCAAATTTTCAAAAGTATTTTAAACAATGTAATTTAGTAAAAGATTTACATGTATACCAAAAATTTCCGTTTGCTTATTATTGATACAGGTGGAAACCCCAGATGTGTCATTTATTTTCTAATATCCATTAGTACGCAAGAACTTGCAGGATAAAGGTTTCAATTTTGTTAATAGAACTGTTTTAGGTTTAGCTTCCAAGTTGCAGGTCACATTTTCCTTGCTAGTTAAGAGTAGTTTTTCGATTCTATAAGTAGTTATTTCTTCAAGGTTATTTGATTTATCAATCTTAAAAGTTATCTATTTTATATCAAAAAGTGTTCTTGGGCTATTTAAAATTATAACGTATTCTAAATTTATTGTAATTATCTGGAATCTATAGTAATTGATATATTTTTTGAAATCTATGTATGATTTTTTTTACATATAAAATAGTTTTGCATAGATTCCAAATAATTATAAAATTTAATAACATTTTTAAAATATGTGTTTGTAAACTGCTATACTTGGATTCCATTTCTTAAAATTGTGAACTTATCAATGAACAAACACATATTTAAGCAAAAATGACTAAATTATAAATTGAATTAATATTTTTAATACTGAAAGTGAAAATTAAATCTCATAAATAAATGTTGTTGTTTGTTTGTACAGATGTTGTTTATTTTGAGAACATCATTTGGAGGTACGGAGCATCATAGCTGCATACAAGGCTGACATTCAAGCTGCTACCTTTCGGTAGACTTGAGTAGTGTTATGCCTCCTCAGCATCGATCTCCTTGGCTCGATCATCTTGACAAGCGATTTTCGAGCTATCATGTTCTGTTCAGGGTATATCCTTATCAACTAAGTTGTTGATGAAGCCTCGTCAAGCTAATCATCAACTCAAGGCAGTTACCTGCTACTTAGCATTTATGTACAATATATGTCAAAAAGGTAGGTTTATCCCAAAAAATTTATATTTGTTTTTTAAATTACAATTAAATTAAATTTACTGTCTGATAGGCATTTCATATTATATTAAAAATTTATAAATCTAGTAAAGTAAAAACTTTTGGACTAAATTTGAAATATATAGAGATTGAGTTAAAAATGATTTATTCCTATATATTAATTATAATTTTTTGGGTATATTTGCTTACATTGAACAATATTATTAGAGAACATTTGGATAAATTAAAGTTTGAATCCACAATGTTATATGTTTGCAAATTTTAAGCAAAATACTCAATTCTTTCAGAACTGAAGCCAAGATGCAGCAGGTGGACTCAATCTCACAAAATAACTCGGTAAGTGTCTGATAATGTACACAATCAAAAAAATTATTCATTAAAATTGCAGCTTTTGTATTAACTTACTAACTCTGTCTTTAAAGCTGCAATAGTTAAGATTTTTCTCATTTTAATCACTGCATTATAATATACTGTAGATACCTTTTCTACAAAAAATTGTATATGTTTTGAATTAAGTAAAATTCATTGCTTTTATTTTGAAAAGTCTGAGGACGACTTTAATTGCAATCACGTATTTAAAAGAAAAATCCCAGCTTGAACATTGAACTAAAATATTAGCAACTCACTTCTGTTTATCTGTCTATACATACATATTATATATTTAAATACATATATCATTATGTTGAAAGATATTTAGACTTAGCTCGTTTTTGGTTCTTGTTGCTGCTTCTAGGAATTTCATTAGATTGGCAACAAAAAGTTTGAGTAACAGCCCACCTTTCCTTAGACGATAACCGAAAAATATTTGTAAAATATAATCGGTCCCCCGTTTGACTGAAAAGAATGTATGAATTACAGTTAGATGTGGAGGAGCGAGAAAGGCTGTGTAATATACCGAAGGTGAGACGACTCGTTGATTATGGACTGTTGTAGATTATGTCGAGGATATATCATTTAGCAATTTATAAAATTTAATTGCTTTAGTTTATTGAAACTGATTTCTTTATTTATTCTTTATTAGCATTAATTTGTATTAATTTCGTACTATATATATTTTTTAAATCATGCATGAGTCTTAATCTTGCCTTTAAAAAAATTTATATAGTTAATTTTGGTAAAACAATGGTGTTGCGGTATATTTACTATGCTTATCTATTCAGAACATTTTTTTTTTTTGACTTTTCTAAATAGTATTTCTGTATATTTACTTTCATACAGAAAATAGAAAACAACTTTACAGCTTGAGTTTTCTATATTATAAAAAAAATTGAATTTATGTCAGTATAGTACTATGACAGCCTACTTCGCTCACAACTTTATTTCTGCATCTATTTCTCTTTTTCTTCTGCACGTGTATACTTTTAATCCTCGACATGAAAATAGTTTATTTGTATCTCAATATATCATTATAAATTTATAACCTCTATAATTACTGAAAAAATTTAAACCAATTGTAGATTTTCTGAACTAAAATTTTTATTCTATGTATATCTAATTATCACTGTGTTTAACAAATGTTTATAAGTATAAAAAGTACATTTATATACCTATTGGTGCTGTAGTCTCCTTCATTTTTTACTTTTAGATAAGATATTTAAAACATGTAAACTGCTTATTAAATAAAGATAAATTAAAAAAATTTATCTATATTAACACTAAGGTTTAACTATTTTTTTCAATATTTTTTTAATATTATTAATTCTTACACGTTTTAAATTAGAAGTAGTTTAAACTTTTTCTAGCGGAAAATTCCTGATCCCAAACCTAAAAAATATTTCTGGGATAAAAAATATTTCATGCAGGAGCCATAAGAGTTAATCACAAAATGAGCAACCTAATTTACTAACGTAGAAATTTCCTTTGTTTTTTTGTCCAATACAGACGAGCGCCCCTGGCAAGGCATCGGCTACGCCAGCTGCGCCTCCTAAGGAGCCGCCTCCACGAGAAGAACCGCCCGTGGAGCCGGTTAATGGCGTAGTCCAGCCGCCGGTCGTTCCACCACCCAACCGACCAGGAAGGGTCACGAATCAGCTGCAATTCCTGCAAAAGGGTGTACTCAAGCCAGTATGGAAGCACCAGTTTGCGTGGCCCTTCCAGCAACCTGTAGACGCGAAAAAGCTCAATTTGCCAGTATGTATTCTTTTTGTATAGTTAAGCTGACACATTTTTATATATAATGAAAAAACTAATTTGATCAACTTAACACATTAATAGGACTACCACAAAATCATCAAACAACCAATGGACTTGGGAACGATAAAGAAGCGTCTAGAAAATACATACTATTGGAGTGGCAAAGAATGTGTTCAGGACTTCAATACGATGTTCACCAATTGTTACGTCTACAACAAACCTGGCGAAGATGTTGTGGTTATGGCACAAACCCTCGAAAAATTATTCCTCACAAAGGTAAGAAAGAATGAAAAGAAAGAAACTACTTCGTGATGCATATCGTCCGCTTCCTTTTTCTTATGACATTTAATTAATCTTTTCAATTATCAATCATGTTTACAGGTTGCACAAATGCCAAAGGAAGAGGTGGAGCTAGAGCCACCAGTGGCAAAGGGCCCGAAGGGCAAAAAGCCCACAGTCGGTCGTATTCCAGGTGCGCCGGTCATAGCCGGACCCGGCGCCCTTCCCGGACCTCCGGTTCCTGGACCTGGTCGCGGAAGGCCCGCCTCCGGTGCAGCTACCGTCTCATCCAGCGTGCCCAACAGTATGGCAGTGCCAACGGCGACGACAACTGGCACGACGATACCGGCTATGCCACCGTTGGGCACCCAGGCACCAGTCTCGGTACCCGGCAGTACCAATACGACGACGATAGCTCCGCCCGCGGCGGCCGGACTCGCCGGGGTCACGTCGATGGCCACCCACAATTCGCTACCGCCCCAGGTAGTGCCACCCACAACGGGCTACCACGCCCAGCCGGCCTTGGACCAGGCTCCAACTGTGGCGGCACCACCTCAGGTTAGTACCTTTTTAGTTATTTAGGATCTTCGTGAAATCATATTATTTTATTAAAATGTGATTAAAATTTGTACATTTCTAATTGCATGACTTGTACTTTCTTCTTTATTATGCATATATACATACATACACAGGTACATGAATACGTGTGCACATGTACATATTTCATTTACTGGTAACCTGAAGAGAGAAAGAAAGAAAGAAAGATTAGTATATTCATATTTCTAAATATCTATTATTCTGAGTTAAATTCGTTTAAACTCACAACATATAAAAGTAGAACTTGAAAATATTAAAGATTACACAATGAACGATCCCGCCCATTTCATTGCATGCATCCCTGCTGAGATTTATATTTTTGATCGTTATCAGGTGGCCTTAGAATATGAATGACGTGCGTATGTAAGAAATTTATTGAAGTGTATCAGTTACGTTTTGACTATAGTTATATAATTTGCTTTCGCGCCGAATTATTGAACATTGTTCATTTATTCTGAAGTTTTAAATACATTTTTAGAATTTTCTTTCAATTTGCTAAATGTTTTTGTAAATAGGATAAAAAAAATTCATAGTTTTAAAGCACAATACCTATTTTTGTTCTAAAAATTTCATACATATTTTAATCAAAAGATGATTATAAGTCAAGGTCAGTTCGATAGGTGTATTGAAAACTGATTTTTCCATTTCTATTTATCAAATTTTTCATTATATTTTAGACCGACTGTTAATGGTAGACTTTAAAAGTTTTAAATTTACATTTTGAATTTTTTATTCAGAATTGTACAAATTTTTAAATAAATTACTTTTAAAAAATGCAAACAAAAATATCATTTGCAAAATGGCAAATGTTTTTTCAGGTACCGACGGCAGCGACAGTTATGCCGCCCTCACAACCCGCCAAAGTTAAAAAGGGGGTGAAAAGAAAGGCCGATACGACGACTCCCACTGCAAACTCCTATGACCCCATCTACGCACCGTTGGATTCGAAAAACACTAAGATTCCTACAAGGCGGGAATCTGGTAGACAAATTAAGAAGGTAAGTGATTAACTTTTTTAAACTGCGTACATTATTTTTACATTTGTTATGTTATGATCTATAAATTGATCATTAATATTTACATATTGCGGTGAATTTTATTTATTTAAACAAATTACTAATCATTTCACGTCGAACTTGGTAATCGCATTTTTATTAGCTGTACAATATTAAAATTACTTATATTATAATACTGTTTCAATATTGAAATTTTGAAATATATTTATCAAAGTTAAAAATTTGTGAAAGCCTAGTGTTAGTAATTTGGTCAAGCGAATAATATAAAGGTTTTAAAGTTCTATCTTTGAATGACTTTTTAATCACGGTGCTATTTTCAATTTGAAAAATATAATCACATGTTATTGTTTAATCATTTTGCCAACATTAAAATTGTAACCCTTTGAGATCATACTTACTATTATTAACTTGTGTGTTGTGTTATTCATCAACTTTTAATGTTTCTTGTAAAAGTCTGATTCAGTCAACCCTTTCAACAGTTTATTGAAGTCGTTAAATTTGTATTTTAATACATTTTGCTCTTTTTAATGTATTTAAGACTTAAAAGTAACGGATTTTATAGAACATCTGCAAACTATTTAAAAAAATATATATGAAATTAACATAAGGTTTTAAAAGGCATTAGTTTTTTTACGTTTAATGATGCTTAAAAAGAAAGGCTACCAAGGATTAGAATTTAATGTTGTAAAGGGTTGAAACATTCATTTCAAAGGGTTAAATTCATTGAATACATGTGATAATGTCTTTGGTGCATGCACGCGTAACCATGTCACTACATTACATACTAACATTGGGTTGATGGGGCTGTTTCAGCCAACGAGGCAAGCAGAAGACGGCCTGGTGCCGTTCCATCAGGCCAACATGCCCCTGATGGGGGCAATGGCCCAACAGGTACATTCATTTTTACCATCTAAAAGCTTTCATATCTCATTTGTGTTGACTTGTTGCTTTATGTCTGCGTTATGCACAAAATCAAAAGAATTCCAATAATGTTTTAATTTAAAAAACGGAATATTTCAAAATTTGATTCAAACCTTTAATCATGAGAGAATTCACATTAATATGTTGTGATAGCACAGACCTACTCCAAATTTTACAACCATTGATATTCTTTTATTTAATTTTCTATTTAACTGTAAATGTTACAATATCAAAATCAATTTTAATTTTAATAGGTGTGTACTTTTACAAAACTCTGAATTTATTTGACAGACTTTGATTTGCTATAGTTAAAAACAAGCAATATAGTTGCGATTTAAAATACTAATAGCAAACTTATTATTCTTCTTAAAGTCTTATGTTAAATGAAATTAATTATTTTCTTTTCAGCCTCAACATGCAAGCGGCAAAATGAAGGACAAGCTCACGGAAGCTCTAAAATCATGCAATGAAATTCTTAAAGAATTATTTTCCAAAAAGCATTCGGTAATTATTATGATTGATAGTTAGTTTATGGCCTAGCAATAAAGGCGAAAGTTATTATCTAATTCTTTTTTTTTCGCATCTAGAGTTACGCATGGCCTTTCTATAAGCCTGTTGATGCTTTGCTTTTGGGTCTACATGATTATCATGAGATCATCAAGAAACCCATGGATCTTGGTACTGTAAAGGTTTGTATTGTTTTTTTCTTGCATTTTATCTCTAAACATACTCAATACATGTGCTAAAATTTGTGCATTTTTTTACAGTTAAAAATGGACAAAAGAGAATATAATACCGCATCAGAATTCGCAGCTGATGTAAGACTCATATTTACAAATTGTTATAAATATAATCCACCAGATCATGACGTTGTTGCCATGGCTAAAAAATTGCAAGATGTTTTCGAAATGAGGTACGCCAAGATCCCGGACGAGCCAGTGGGTGGTTTAGTCGGTATCAAAGGCTCAGATTCCAGTGGCAGCAGTTCTGTTTCCGAAGAATCTTCCGACTCGGATGATTCCGAGGAAGAGAGAACGCAGAAATTAGTTGCCTTACAACAAGAGGTAAGGATTCTTTAATTTTATTGTGTACTATACTACAATTAAATTATAATCGTATTTTATGATAATTACTTACATATTTGAATTATTGCAGTTGAAAGCAATGCAAGAACAGATGCGCAAGCTCGTTGAGCAAAGTGGCAAGAAAAAGAACAAAAAGAAGAAGCCTGACAAGCCCAATAAGTCCAAACCTTTAAACAGCAAGGATCTGATGGCGGGTGGACACAGTGGTGCCATGAAAGAACTGATGAAACCCGGTGGTGGTTTACGAGGCGTGTCGGATAGTGTTGGTGCTAGTTTAGCGAATGTCTCGTTGGGTCCAGGTAATTACGAATATCCACCCTACGGATATTTACCTGTAGCCCTAGAACAATCTTTTATCGGTCAGTCTTTTAATTTTTATTTTGTATTTTTATTTTTATTTTATTCTTTATTTACATTTTATTAATCATTCTTTTATTAAAAGAGAATATAATACTAAGATTTCTTAGAGTGTTTATTCTAAAAAGTAACTTTTATTTCATTATGAAAAATTTTTTTTGATGATGTCTATATTTTGTTTTTGTTTTTTTGAATCTTTAGGCCATCATTTGCCACCTAGTTCGGCAGCGGCTGCAGCAGCGGCGGCGGCAGCAGCAGCGGCAGCGGCTGTATCCGTTAATGCCAAGGGACAAAAAGGCAAAGGCCGAGGTCCAGGCAAAGCCGCGGCGGCAAATGCTGCCAACAAGAGGCCCAAGACGAACAGTCGATCTGCTGGAAACAAAAAGAAGACTCAGAATCAACAGACTCCTATTGCCTACGACTCTGAAGATGAGGACAACGCCAAACCGATGTCTTACGACGAGAAGAGGCAGCTCAGTTTGGACATTAATAAGCTACCTGGTACGTTAAAAATAACAAAATGACTAAATTAATGTGATAGTGTGGTATTATAAGATTATATTATAGTATTATTGTGAGATTGGTTTTTGAGAAAGTAATAACAAGTCTATAAAATAATTAATACAATTGATAAAGTGACTGTGTGATCAACATTTTTGGTAGCAGAACTGTGATTTAAGAATACTTGTTCTAGTTTTCAAATTCAGTGTTACAAGAGTGACTGAGTATTTCGTATTAAAAATAACAAAACTTTGAAGAATTATTTGAACTATCTTTGCTGTATTATTAACGACCAGAGATTGACTAAAGTAAATCGTTAAAAGTAGCGTATTAATAATTAAGTGTTGACAAAAATAATAGTATTAAAAGTCAGTATTAAATGTGATTAAATCATTAGAATCTTCGTGAAATCGATTTAAATTTTTTGTTTAGTTAATATCAATGAGTTACATAGTAATATATTTAAAACATATATCTTAGTTTAATACTTAAAATACGATTTAACTCTATGAACAAAACTACTGTTAATAAATATTATAATAATTATATAGACCTTTTAGAAACAAAAGATATATTAGTAGATTAATGGAAATTAAGATATTTTAAACAATATATAATATTAAATATAGACTTTATAACAAGAGCTAATAACTATACAATAAGTTGCAGTATTTATGATTTTGCATAAATCTTATTATGAATATACTACTGCTGTAATGCAATATTATAACTGTATAATTTATTAATAAAAGGCAAAACAGTACTAGCGAGTTACTATTTCTAATTATAATAGTTTATAGTTTATCAGTCTTAGTTTATGTTTTAAATGATCTTAACGTATCAATCATAATAATAATTTTACTTTGATTTATCCTTTTTTTCTATGATACAGGTGACAAGCTTGGTCGTGTAGTGCACATAATACAGTCTCGTGAACCGTCGTTGAGGGATTCGAACCCTGACGAGATTGAAATTGACTTCGAAACGCTGAAACCGTCGACGTTGAGGGAACTGGAAAGCTACGTCGCGTCTTGCCTCAGAAAAAAGCCACGTAAGCTCTACTGTAAGTTCCGTTCTGACGTCAATTTCAAGGACCCGGCACGTTTCCAAATCCTGACCTGCCGTTAAAACTGCACACTCACACAAATATCTGTTTTTTCTAAAAAGCGTAGAAAAATTTCTTTTGTTCATTTTTCAATTCTTTTTTAAAATGCATCCATATGTAGTACCCAAATTACATTGTATATTGAATTACTTGTTTACTAACGAAACAGAGTGCAGCAGTTTGTCTTGAAGTGACGTTTGTGAATGGAGTTACTTACAAATATTTTATATCTAAGCATGTGATGGTACCTAAAACCTTTCAGTCACTATCTTTTCTAGAGATAACGCTTTATTTAAAAAGTCAGAATCAATATAAGGTGAATTTTCTACATATTTAAACATAAAAAAAATTAAATAATTAAAGATTGTGTCACACTTAAATGTAATAGAAAATCTAATTTTGGAAGAACAAATTTATGTTTATATTTGTGAATATTTTTTAAAATATATTTTCAATATTTTGCTGAAGCTGTGACTGAAAGGATACATTAAATAACATTCATTATATCGTTTGATTTGTTTGTTCAAATTTGAAAATTATATTTTAAAATATTTTAGATTTATTTATCGGAAAATGTACTATTTATTATGAAATAGGATATTTTAAATTAAAAGAATGTAGTAGATCTAAAAATACATCATAGTTTTTCATCAAAACGTGGAATTAAAATGGTTTATGCTTATCTATAGATAAAAAGGTCAGTGGTAAGTCCAAGGACGAACAGATAGCAGAGAAGAAGCAAGAATTGGAGAAAAGGTTACAGGATGTTACAGGGCAGCTGGGGAATGTAAAAAAGCCTATAAAGAAAGGTTAGCATATGTAACCATTTAATTTTAGATACATACTTAAAAATTAAACGTTTTTATAATTCAATCACGTATTAATTTGATTATTAGTACTTGACAAAAGAAATTAAGTTTACTTGGATTTCGGTTACATTGCATTTATTTAATATGTATCGTATTTATTTAATAGCAAATAAGACTTTTACTCCAAAAATTTTATGAACTTACAATGAAAATTAAATAACATTTTTTTTTGTTTTTGACATTGCAGAAGACAGTAGTAAATCAGTTGACGTCGTTGGAGCTGGTGGAGCAAGTGGACCATCAAGGCTATCAGCATCAAGTAGTAGTAGCAGCGATAGTGACTCCAGCAGCAGTTCGCTTTCCTCAAGCTCCAGTGATTCCAGCGATAGTGAAGCAGGTTAGATATGAACTTCATCTGTTGTCGCATTGTCCACCCAAATTGGGAACAAAAAAGCGATTACTTAATAATAATTCTATTATAACAAAACAAACAGTAATAATACCTGCGATAAGAATTACGGGGTAAATTACGACTGCGTCTTGAAGATACAAGCAAAAAGATTACAATACCGATGTTATTTTTAGTAAGCCGTGAATAATCTCGAAAATATTCACTACACTTCGTTTTTCCCGAAGATTCTTCTTGATCGCGTTTTTCGAAAACTTGTATTCCATAAAGCGCAAAGAGTCACTCTATTACGATTAATCTACGTCGTGAAAAATTTGTATGGACAATACAATTTGTACGTTTGACAAGCACTGAAATTGTTCATAGTAAGAGAGTTAAGTTTTTTTTATTTCCTCGAGTATAGCAGATTTTTCACGTACGTTGTAAACTTGAACTGTGCTTCCGGGCGCTGTGTCATTTTCATCATTTCGACAATTATTATAAATGATGAAGTGCTTATTATTTCTTTTTTTTCTTACACTCACCGGTATTGAATAGAAAAAATAGAATAAAAATAAGATGAATAATCAAATATGGAAAGCAATTTTCAGAAGTAGTACACCTAGCCATGCAGCATGATCAATCTCTAGAACACGTGCTTTTTTTACGTGTGATATAGAAAACTTTGGACCAAACCCGTAGATTTTTTCCTTTTGTAAAAATTATTCTTTTTTAATCTCCAATGCTATAACTAAAATCGATGCCAAGCATCGAACTAATATAAATGTAGATTTTAGATAAAAGTGTAAAACATGTTACTTGAAACAGCACCCAGATAAATGAAAAAATATATAACTATAATAATTGTATATTTTTCAAATTAATTTAAGTCTCATTGCTAGCGAATCGCAACAGTGTTTCTCAGCGATCACTGCAATTATTTGTAAATATTAATAATAGTCGAAGTAGCGTCATTATGAGTATCGCTTTGAAAAGTTGTAGACAGTTTTTGTTTTTATTTTATTTTCTATTGTTTTCATTATCCACAATCATTATTCATCATGCCAGTGCTTTAATACATAATATATTGTATACATAACATATGACATGCTTCCTGGTTTGGTGACTACTTTGCGAAGTTTAAAGAATTTTTTGATATTCGCATTGAGTCGCGAAGTCGAAGTTTTTTTATTAAAAGAAATAAAATGAAATCTTGATAAATAAGGATTGAATTAATTTAACGGCAATATAATCTAAAAAAATAGAAAAGTAAAAAGTAGATAAGAAACGGAAGAAAAAAGAAGCACGCGCAATGTCGAAAACGAGAACTCGTATTTTTTAGTCAAAAATGAATCGTTGAAATATGACTGCACAAATACATCGCGGATCGCCTTCTAACAAAGATAAAATGAATCGAAGTTCATTAACAGATACAAAATTCTTTATTAATAACGTATTAATTAGGACGGTGTTACAAAATTATATATAAATATTTCTGTAGTTAAATATTTGCGATACACCTTTGCAACAGTGATAAGTTCCATGGCGCCCTAGCTATAAAAAGCACTATAGGTTTTTGAAATGCACTAACATAAAATACTTCTTTGTTCCAATAATTAAAGAACAAAATTAAGTTTTTATATTAAATTAAATAATATCATATTATTGACTTGGCGAAAGGTACAAGCTAATGGAACTTGTCGTAGTTCGCAATCTTTTTATTTTATTACTATGTATAATATAATAATGAATGATAAAAAAATTTGACATTTTACGGTAAGAACAAGGTGAGCTAGTGGAGTGCAGACTGTGTTTAGAGGATACCATATTATGCCATGCCAGCTTTGTTTAAAAGATTATTATATTTATAAAAATATATATATGTAACAGTTATTTATGATTAAGGAAAATCGGTTCTTTTCTCTTGCTCTGTTGGTGTTGAAGGTACGTTCTGTTGCTAGAAAGTCAACGACAGCCTTTGGTTCGTAGGTTTACCGCTTCTTTGTTATGGCCTCTGGTTATTTAGTTCTCGTGCAAACTAAGAACGATAAATAGGGTACTCCTTGTTAAAAACGTGTTTATATATTAAAATTAGATTCTTTAGTCATTTTTTTTTATAAAAGGCAACTCTAGTGAAAAAAAATCTAAAATAAGTAGTATACTAGCGTTTTTTCCATCAAAAATACATTCAAATTTATTTTGATGTATTAAATTCTGTACCTGAATATCTTTAGCCAGTGAATTGCTTCATTATGAAGTTCTAATATTTGATTAAATATTGGAATCTGATAATAAATAATATACGTGGATTTTCAAAGTTATTAATTAAAATCGTTATTTAACAATGCTTAGCATTAGCAGGACTTTCATTATCGCATAGGATTTTTACTTAAGTAGCAATCGTGATCATAAGAAGAAGATAATTGCTTTTTTGTTTTGCTACTATTCTAAAATTAAAGTTTACATAAAAGAAATTTTACATAAAATGAAATTACATAAAAGAAATTTTGACGAGTTATTTAATTTTTTTAAATGATGATACGGTTTAATGTTTATACTTTTCAAGTGGAATATTTATTTGATGGAGTGACTCAACTCTAAACAAAAAATTACTGTATCAAACAAAAATATTACTACTCTTACAAGTTAGGGCAAAACAAAGTTTTTGACTTAAAAATGAAAAAACATTGCGAAGATGTGCACGTCGCAATAGTCACACTTCTAATATAGTTGTTTATTTTTTCAATATCTAGAGCAAAAAAATTATCCAAAAAACACTTTTTTCTAACTTTGCTATTCTAGCAAAATTCCAGTGCATCTTTTTTATCACGATATAGTTAATATATTCAAAGCAAAGTTTTTATGACACTAGTGTTTTTTGATGACTTACGACAAGCAATTATTTAACTTTCTTTCATTGACTTCACGTATTATTTAAATATCAAAAAACGTGACATTAGAACAAGTGCAATTTTACTTACACAAAGTTTCTTATAAATCAACCTATGGAAGCAACAGCGCGCGCAAATCAAGATATATACAATCCCCTACTGGAAGTACAGTAGGGAAAACTGAAGAAAAGCACTTCACGTAAGGTAGAAAGTGTAAGCAAAAGTTCTACAATCAATCTTCTTATAAAAGAGCTGCTCTGTCGAAAGAAGAGGCGCTTTTTTCCATCAAATAGCAAAATAGGACGAAAGGGTGCGTGAATGCGTGTGAAAGGGGGGAATCCAAAAAGTATAATTACAGAATGGAGGTCTGGTATATCAACAAAAATCGCGGTTAATTTACGGGAAAAATGCAGACAATGTGTATGGTGGCTAGATTTTCTGATCAGCGCATTGTGCTTAGAACTTGTTTCTATCGCAACAATTTTTAATAAAATCAAGCGTTAAGTAAATTCATGGTGCTTAAAATTCGAAGCGAATTTCGCACCTGTGATTTGCGATATGTTAAGGGGTGTGTGAAAATTATTACATTTATTTAAAATGTCACATTTTTTAACTTTGATTCTAGTATATAAACGTATTTGCACTTTTTCCATAAAAATTTAAACTAATTTTTGGAAAAGTTTTATAGTGTAGATGCTTCAGTTGCATATTTACTTATCAATTGTATAGTTTAAATTTACTTTTTAATATTTTACACGTATTTTAATCAAGATTTTAATTGTTACTATAAAGGAAAAGTTTATGTAATTGCATTGAAAAACTATTTAATAGATAATAATAAAAAAAAATCACAAATCCCCTTAATAAGATGCTTTTTCTGAATGCAATATCGAATCTGAGATAGAGTAGATCTATATTATATAAAAATAAGATAATAAAAAGTCCATAATTATGTCATTAATATAATGAATTTTTTTTTTATAAATTATGTAAAGTTGTACTGCAGTCATTTTTATAATATTTGCTATTTTTAGCTATCGGGATTTTGCCGTATTATTCAAATTAAAAATGTAAATATAGCAAGGAATATCACTGCAAATTCCAGCGATCTTAAGTATGTAAAATAATAAGCGTCAAGCGTGAAATGCTATTTAAATATATGGTCATCATTTTTATCCGTATTATTTTAAATATGTAAAAATGGACTACGTGTTTAATGGAAGCCACATGCTAAACGTTTGTAATTTTACTTACACTTATATTTGCAGTGATAGGGAAACAAACTTACATATTTACCTAGGAAATGATCGCAGAGGAAAAAGTGAGAAAGACAGAAAATAACTCAGAAAAAAAGACAGAGTAAAACACGGGGGGAGGGGGCAATGGATAAATTGACGGAGCAAGAAACTTACACTCAGACACAAAGGGAGTAAGAGGAAGGAGTGAGAAAGTCGATTTTTGTTGCAAGATGAGAGAGAGTGAGAGAGGGAGAGACGAAGAAAGTACATAGTCGTGTTAAACGTCAGTGTTCTGAAAAGCATTAAGGCACGCGCACTGGCCTCCAAACACATTGTTTGCACTCCGCTAAGCTTCGTCGTGTGCATCTTTTTTAAATCCGTTTAAACTTTTTTCTTCTTGACAAAAAAGAGAGAAAGCGTACACATACACCAAATACAGCGAAAAAACGAGTGTAATTATTGTAGCGAGTGCGCAAAAACAATAAACCAATTCTGGCGACGCTAAAATTATATGCTAATGGAGAGAGCTTAAATAATCATGTGTACAATCTGGTCGTCAGTTTTCTTTATACTTGGATTTAAGGCGACTTCGGAGGATAGGTTAGGTTTGATTTCGTAGTTAACAAATTACGCTTTTACATTACAACGGTGGAAAACTTAATAACCCAAAGAATTTTATAAACTAAAAGAGTAATTTCTAAACTACGAAATGAGAATCTAGCCTAACCTCCGAAGCCGCCTTAACTGAGCGCGTATTTATCTTCCTTTTCTTTTCTAGCAGACGCACGATAGACAATGGAAAGAAGGAACAAAAGTATGTAAAAGAAATCGCAGAAACTGTCTAATATTATGCGTATCTTATTTTGAACGATCGGCGACTCTACAGCTATACGCGATGCGAATAACAAGAGAAAGCAAGACAATTTTTGTGTGTTGTGTGTGTCCATTTTGTTAACAACTGTGCACATGCACACGGACGAGAGTTTTTTTATCTTGTCTTTTGTACAATTCTCATTTTTTTCTGCGTTTTTATTCCTTTCTTGTTCGTTTCTTCTTCTTTTTTTTTTTCATCGGTATAATATACATTCACAAATAACGCGTTAAGAATCTGTAAACTAGGTTACTTTCGACCCGTCCTATATATTATGCGATAAGACCATATTTTCATCATTTTATATGAGTCTAGATTTCATTAATGTAAGGGAATGATTATTTTGTTTTTATATTTCTAATTTCTATATATTTCTACACGTGTAAATGTCTGCTTCATGATAGCGGTTTTTTTGTTAAAGATATCATGTAAATTTAGATTTATATATATAGCAAAGAATATATTCATAAGAAACTATTTCTTTCACTTTTTTAATTACGGCCGTGAATGATACATTATCGTGGAATCGCACGATGTTTAAGGGAACGATAGTGTCAGGACAAAAGAGAATCATTGCACTACGGGCAGAGATTTTCTAAAATAATATAAAATAATAACTGGGAATTAAAGACAGAGATCGAAGCAAACGGTGATTCCCAAGTTGCACTCGAGTACAACTTTAGTAGTATACTTTTAAAGAAAAGACCCATGCACTCAGTAACGTACTTAAGAATTAATTAAAATGAACAGCAACAAAAAAAAAAGAAAAAAATAAGAATTAAGTCGAACGCGACGATAAACATTTAAGATTAGCGTCGTGACGGATGGACGAAAACGATGACAGGAAAAGATAGAAATGCAGGCTTATAATATGGACAAAGTTCAAAGAACGTCGATGACGATGAGAAAAGTGGAGTGTAGAGATTCGCGGTTTAAAAGTGTTCGTCGGCGTGTTTTTTATGAGGCGACGCGATTTATTAAATATTAGTAGGAAATTAGGACTATTAAAAGTGTGTGTCAGTGGGATTTTTGAAAAAGAAAGATATTTAGCTAGGAAAAAAAAGAAACGATTTTGCATTCGTGAGACACAAAAGGTAGGGGGTTAATTCGAAGAAATTAATATAAAGTTGCATTAGATAGGAACAATACATTCATTAAGGATAACAAACACACGTTAGCTCGTCTATTTCGCAGTGTAGAGCAATATGTATATTGTTTCCATCATGTCGTCGAGAGTAATAATTTATCGCTGCCTTCCAGAAATTTATTTTGTACTTTGTTTTTTTATTTCGTTGAAACGAGATCTTCCGTGAGCTCAATTCAAATTTCGCGCCTGTAGAATCAGTTTCTTCCAAATAAAGCTGAGAGAGTTTTGCAATGAAAATTATAATGTACGAATTTCAATTATAAAATAATACTTGTATTTTTTTTTAGATTAATTTATCACAAATATTTTATTCGTTATAAAATATTGGAGAACTTGTAAAAAAATCATGTTAGCGAAAGATGTATACAATTCTTGTTTACTAGATATATTTTTTATATCAAAATAGTGATGTAAAGTAACGGTAAATTTTTGTTGTAAAATTTTCTTAGCTTTGCTGCGCGTCCCTATGTGTTACCATTAGCAAAAAAATTTGAAAATCACCGTGTTCTCGAGAGTGCGACACACTTCTTTTTTTAAAAGAAAACGTCGTTAACACACCTGTAATACATAAAAATATCTATATTTATAAAGATTTAAGGGTGTATAATCGTGTGCCGATTTTTCCACTATCGAGTAATCCTCGTTGATTTTTTCTACTGTAACCCATATATAACACTCGTTTCACTGATCGTGTCTTTTGCTTGTTGCGCGCGTTCCATCCGTTAATTCGTTATCTCTGCAATCGGTAGACCATATTACTTCTGTACAATTTTTCCTTTCTTACTATTCTACTTTACTTCTTGTTTGTGTGTGTGTGTTTTTATCGCGTTGAATATATATATATATATAAATAAATAAATGAATAAATAAATAAATATATATATATATATTATGTATAGGTATATCGACGGGCAAGAACCGCGGCGTACGCGTTTTTGTACATATATATAGCGAGGACTAATATAAAAAATACGATTGATAATCGTCGAACACTAGAATTGATTTTTATTGCATATATAAGGATATAAAGGAGAGAGGACACAAGGAAAAAGGTAGAGGGATGGAAAATGACAGGCGTGAAGCAAAATTTAACGCGCAAATAATATTTAGACGAAACTCGCCTTCCTCTGCTTTTTCCCTCTTGACATACGTACACACACGCGTCGACTTTCATCACCTAAGGATACAGACTCTTTAACTCTCTCATTATTTTCGGGAGCTGCGGACTCCGGCTCGCTATATTATATAAATTAAGATAAGCCGGGGCTCTTCGCGCATTAAAACCCCTACTTTCTCGCCTATTTCTTCTCCATATAGAAACACGTATCGCGACGTTATTTCGCATCACGTTGCTTTGCTTCCAGAACGCGAGAAGGCAAGAATTTTTCTTCCATATATAAGGTGTGTCCCTTCGATTCTCACGCGCACGCACTCTAAAATTTATACGGGCGAATTTTTCTTCCGAAGTGTACATAAAGAGCGCACCTTAGCTTCTTTTTTACCCAGGCTCTCGTGCTTTGCAATAAAAATTCACTCGCGTCTAAATATTTAGAGGAAAATAGCAACTCTGAGCTCGCGTTTGTATGATACGTAGAATGAGGATTCAAAATGCTTGTGTAGGGAAATTTCTACGTATGTACTGTACACGCATTTGTTTAGGTTAACACAACCGCACACTCACTCATCTTTTTTTTCCTATTGCTTCGTATCAGTAAGACGCTTGTGAACCATTACTTGGGTTTTGAGACATATTTAAGCTTGTGCGGTTAAGTTAGCGGGCGAAGAGACGGGTAAAATCCTGCAGGATGCACTTTGATTCATCGATATGTCTATTCATTTTTTTCCTTAGATAAACTTACGCGTAGGAAGTTAAGTTGCTGGTTATGTTGTTAAGGGGATGAGAAAGTCAGCTGTTACCGGCTAATAAGTGTTTTTTATATTAAAATTTGTTTAATTTCTTTTTTTTTATATTAATTAGTATTTTTGATCATTGTAATTCTAGTGTTTAATTTACGTCTTACTAAATAAATGTTTATTCTTTTTTTCTGAGGCATTTCTTTCTCTGACGCCTCTTAAAGAATTTAAATATAAAAGCTTTAGGCAAGGAATAAAATTTATACATTTATACAAATTTTTATAAAAAACGACGTATCTTTATACTATCGATTACTGATAGCTAATTAAGGGAAAAGACTAATTAATATAGTTATGAACGTCATGAAGTGCCTGGGATTTGAAAAAAAATTTTCTCAAAGTATAATCAGAATTTTTGGAATACTTTTTAGTCGGTAACAGTTGTAATGCATTAAAAACAAAACATTCGCTTGCGACTTTCTTCTCTACTTTTTTTTTATATAAATATATTTATTTGAATCAAACGCAACGTCAAGCAGGATAAGTTCTTGCCACCGATCTCAGTAATAATTACGTGCTAACCCTATGACTAGAACTTCTTTTTATTTTTTTGGATTAAAAAAACGCTTGGGAAAGAAAAGCTAAAGATTATCTATAATTAATATATATTATGTTTAGAAAAAGAGCTATAAGCCTTATACGAGCGTGTCACTCATATTAAATATTATACTTTTATATATCGTTCATAAAATATTATGTTCTCTCGAGATGGCTGCAATTGTATTGATTATATTTTCTTTTTCTTGTATTAGTGCAAAACTTTTATGTACCATTAATTAAAATTTTAATCTTACATTATACTATAGTAGTGCATTGTACGAAGAACAAAAAAGCTATAAGTAGTTTTGATGGTTTCTTCTTCTTTTGTTTATATATGTGTGTATGTATGTCTGAGTCGAAGGCAAAGAACCTTTGTAATCGTCTTCGCGACTCGATTTATCATCGCAAAACAAAATGAGATGGATAAGCAAAATAAAAGTAATAAGAAGGGAATGAAAAATCAGCGTCATCCATACATATGTTTGCAACAGTACACATCGTCACGATTTCACTGTTGTCATTGTCATTTTACACAATTAAAAAGATAAGAGCAAAACCTATCGACTATCCTTGTAGCAAAAGGATAAGCAAATCGCTCCAATGCGTCGATAATTAGCAAAAAGAAAAAAAAATCAAGCGAGAGAGAAAGGAGAGACATACATATATTTGGTGTATATATGTACGTGTCAGAATTTGCTGTGTATGCGTGTGTTTTCAGGTTTGCGCGCGCGTGTATATATGTGCGTCTAGGCATACATATTATACATATATAAATATTATATACAACATAAAACAAACACATACACACGCAATCATATGCGAATGATTGACACATGTAATTTGAACATTTTATGTAGAATTATGCGAGAGGGTGCGAGAGAAAACGAGAGAGTGTGAGTGAGAGTTAAGATGAAAAAATTGTTCTGCGCATTAAGATTTTTTAATATAAAAAAAAATGAGAAATAATAAAGAAGAGGAGATTAAGAAGAAAAAATTAAAAAAAGAAAAAATAGAAACCTTAAGATGAAAGTCCACAAAAAAGCATACAATTGAGATATTTAAATTAACATTGTTGTACACAGTGATATAATTATAATATAAGTATATAAATAAAATCTATTAGAAAATAATATTTATGACTTATTATTGAACCGGCTGGCTGTCACATATGGTTGTTATTCTTATCGTTACTTTTATTTCTCGTAAATATATACATGGCAATTTTATGGTATCTTCAAGCATTGGTATCCAAGACGTTTATGGTATCTTTGAAGAGTACTCCACTACCTCGTAGAAAATAAAACCCGTAGAACACGATGATGATGTAAAGTTGAGCTGTCGTTTTTTATTAGCACGTTTACATTGAATTTTCAGGAAACGCAGGCAGTCGGCCACCCAGAAAAAAGGCGAAGAAGACGATAACGGGCGGCACAACAGTCCCAGCGACTACGACGACAGCTACCACCACACCGGCTAGTACAGTTCCAACGGTAGGTTTGTCTTTAGTCGGGTAAATGCACCACGCGAATTCTTTTACTTTTTCGTTATTACGATTGTTAGTCATTTTTTAACTTTTAAATTATGAAGTCTTTTGATCCTTTAATTAAGGAAAATCATTTTTTAATTATTAATTTAAATTATTTACTATCGTAAATATAATCATTTATTGCGAAGAAACGGTGCACTTATCACTTATCTCGTGCTGAATTAATGGAGAAAAGAAAGAAGATATATCCTTATCGAAACAAATTTACAATGAGATATCATTGCTATTACTAAACAAAGTATTGGTATTCGTGAAATTAAGCAACTGTTTTTACTTCACGACTAAAAAAGCAATGAAATATCTGATACGTAGCAGAGAAGGAAAAAGATTTTATGAAATTTTTTTGATCTCATACAGGCTTCGAACTTAAATCATACTGGGAGTATGTTAATGAATAGTCAAGCACCAGCAAATTCCACGGGACCAGTAACAAAGCCGTCGGTCACACAACCTAGCAATAATGCCACTGAACAAGGTATAAAAAATGTCTTTGCTTGATAAAAAAACCGAACAAATTGTCGATTTTACTAATAGCCATGACTAATTATTGCATTGATTCTGAATTTATTTTACTGTTTAATACGAATGTCAGTTTTTTAATGGTTATTTAATCGCTAATACTTGTGAAGATGTGAAAAGGCTAGATTTGTTGGTTACGTACGCGAAGTTTTAATATCAGGACTTGCATGATTTTTATAAGGATATTTTACTTATTGATTCATTTTAAATTTTATTATGAATAACTTTTATTAGCAATTAAAGAAGAAACGGACTGAACAAAAATATATTTAGGCACATTTGATGTTAATAGTTTTAACATCGTATTATTTTATTCTTTAATTTGTGGGAAATTACATATCTGAATGTAAAACGTTTTAATCATGCATTTTGTATAGTATCAAACTATTAATATGAAACTCCCCATATTACTGAGTCTTATAAAGACCCATTTTTTTACAAAATTTTTAATTTAATCGGAATATTTCTAGTATGTATAGGGACAGTGTAATTATCGGTAATAACGGGGGTTTTCATATTACGTTAATCTTTACAAAAAATATCATATCAACAACCTCGCTAAATGAAAGAGTGAAGATGATTAGAAAAAAATCTTAACTAATGGTTTTATTTAGTTTTTGCTATATTTTATAAGTAATTCAATTGAAACATTTTGAAGGAAAAAAAAAAAAAAAATTAATTTTATATTCATGCAAGTTCCTAATTGTTTCACATTCCTTTGCATTCTATTACCATATTATGTTACATATTGTATAACCAAACTCCAAACTGTTGTTTAAAGTTTTTTCAAAGAAATATTTATTATTATTACATAATCAAAAAGAAATTTTTAAATACTATTAAAATTTTATAGTTACTATACAAAGTAAAATAAAACTCTTATTAGAGTTATAGAAGTTAATCTAAAAAAGAATGTATAAATATTATACAAGGAATTCTTTCGTACTTTGTTGATTTGTGAAGATTTCACAATCAAATTAGTTAATTTAGTTACGTATGTAATACAAATGTTATAATGATAATAATTTAATTATTAACATTAGTTGTTCTAGAAAAAATTAGTTAGTTTGACTAAAGAATTAAGCTTTATTTACAAAAATTTATATAATCGTAATATCATTTGTAAAAGTGCATATTTGCTTTATAAAAGAATGTTATATTTTGAATTGCTTTGTGTATTGTAGATGAAATAAATAAAATTTATAAGTACTAAAATACCTATGCTTTAATTTTTTTAAAGATACATTCAAGTAATTTTTATAAACTTTTAACTTATTACATAAATGTTCAGACAATTTTACCTTATTCTTAATAGCACTTTTTAATATTTTATTACGTTGTTAAGTAATGACATACAAGTAAAAATATGTTGCATGTCAATTAGTTGTAAAGTTAAAAATTAGCAAACTTTTAAAAACTGTGTTTAGTAATATTTATTGAAATTTTTAATTACTTTCACGAATATTAATGTTAAATATTTTGGAATTGGTAGATAATTTTTTAAACATGCATTGAATGAATAATTAGTATTAAATGTTTCTTTTTCGATAATTTTATAGTTTTGTCTTGCTGACTTCTTAATTGAATTTTTTATTTCAATGCAATAGCCTGAATTTTATATAAGTTGAAAAGTTTATGAAAGTTTTTTCTTTTCACCAAACCATAACAAGTATTTAAGACTTTAGTCAAAGTAACCTTTTTTTTTAGTTCACAATACAACAAAATTTCATTATTGTGAATTTGAAATTTTTTTTACTTTTTTATCGAAATATCTTACGAGTTTTACTTTTATCGAAACACTGTTTCTTCGTCCAAGTCATAATTAAACTCATCATTGCATAATAAGAACTCTTGTATCATGTTAATTAAGTTCATTTTGAATCGTCTTAATATTCCGGTAATGCAGAGTTTCGACAAAAGAAAAATTTAGGTATATTCTCCTATCCACACGTCGGTAAAGTCGCAAAAAGCAGCTTTAAAGTTTCTTGCTTTCGTTCGCTTCTTTTGCGCGAATCCTTTAAGAACTATTCATTGGCACAAACAATTCGAGTCTCTTTAGCTATAAATCCGAACACAAACTCTAAGCCCACAAACTAACCTTGCAAGTAAAACCAAAATTAACACACAAACCCATATCCATCAAAAGCAGTTATGAGCGCGGTGGGTGTGAGCAACGCCAGTCAACCGACGAGTCAGCCAGTCGCGGTGGCAGCTGTTACGGCCAGCCCGGCGGTGGCAGCGGCTGCTGTGCCGACGCCTCCAGTCGCTAGTCATGCCTCGATGCCGGCGCAGCCGTCGCGGCAGTCCCACCTTGCGACGGCGGCGCCCGCTAAAAAGCCGCCCATCATTCCACCTACGAGTCAGCAGCAGCAGCAGCAGCAGCAGCAGCAGCCACATCCGCAACAGACAATTCCGTCGACGACGACGCAGCCGATGTCGACGACGGCAGCAGCTCCAGCTTCGACGATCACGCCGACGATAGCGAGTGTACCGCAGCAGCAGCAGCAGCAGCAACAGCAGCCGCAGCAGCAGCAGGCTCCTCCACCGGTCACGTCGACGCTTGTGCCTCAGACAGTCGCGCCTCCCGTCGTTAGTAACTTTCCCGCGACCTCACTGACCCAGCACGATGTTGTTGCTAACGTTGTTGGCCAGCATTCGGATTTGCTCCAGCCGTACAATGCTCTAGGTATCGGTGCGTTCAAATCTTCATTTGTCTTCTTTCGCTCGTTAGTTTTTGGGATACCGGCGATATGTAGATGCTTGTGATGGAGAGCTGTTTCACATCGTTGCACCAAAAGGAGTACTGCGTTACCGGCAAAGTCGAAAATTAAGTCTTAATTTTTTGTTTTTAATGATTGCTTTTAGGAAGTTAATTTTGGCTGTTACTGATTCTTGCACAAGATAGATAAATTATTTAGGATTTTTTTCTTTGAAGGACTCAGTCGGTAAATTAGCTTGTCGATACGATACTTCTAACAAGTTTTGCTTACGGAATCGTATTCGTAAAAATTATTTTATTTCGTAAAACTTATTTTCAAATCATATTTTATAGCATGATAACAGCACATCAAACAATAATATTTTCTACACTTCCGTAAATTTTCGCTCTCTAATTATGAACGCGCGGCACTTGGTTAAGTTTTAATGGTCCTTGTGCGCTGTGATCATGCTTCGGAAAGTAAATGATTTTTTATGGCCTCTTTAATGGAAGTAGGTATTATTTTGAAAACAAATTCCAATACATTGATATTATTAAATTTTTTCCTTCACGATTTGAAGCTTTGTCGGTAAGGTTCATTATGATATACATAACGGCTTATACAACTTAAAATAAGCAGTATTTCAATCACAAGAGTCTACATTTGTCGTCTACATGATGTTACTATTGGTCGTTGATGTTCGTTAAGGGTTTCTTTGTTGTCGTTAAATCTGCGCTTGATGAAGCTGTTTAAAAGAACTTGCTAAATATTTCTATAGACGCAAGACAGGTAACACAAAATTTAAAAAAAAAATACGTTCTAAAAGAATCATGTTTTTAAAATAGATCTAGTAAGATTAGTTAATTAAAAAATGAAATTCAAGATTGATACTAATTGAACAGACTTTAGGTATATGTAGGAAGACAACAATTTATATTGTTTATATTTTATCTATGTGGCATACATTTACATTTATCGAGCCCATTGTTATTTTTGTAGTACACTAATCTTTCCTAAATTGCATGATTTATTTTTTAAACAGATATAACAAATATGAAAATTATTTACTATGTTTCACAATATAAATAGTAATAATTTAAATTTCATTTGATTCCTCTGATGCATGAATTAATTTTTGAAATTGATTAATTAATAATAATATTCTATCATTGGATTTGAAGCTTTCACGGTGAATATTATTCATTGAAGACCACTTTTTTAAGTCGATTAAAAGTATTTTTTTAAAATTTAAATACATTAAAAACTAAAATCTAATTTATAAAAGAATAATTACACAAAAAGTCAGAGGTCACTATGTTTAATAATAGCTTCGAGCGTGTCATTTTTATTTAACATAAAAATCGTTTAACAAGCGCAGATTTACAAGAAGAGATTCAACGAATTGCATTCGATGTTTTTAATGATTGTAAAAGATATTCAGGAAAAGGCAGACTCGGGCGAAAAAGTATTCAATTTCGAAATTTAGTCATTTTTAAATTCTCTAAAGAAAAAAAAATGTAAATTAAAAGAAACAAATCTAAATTGAAAATTTTAAAGCATGAAGGGTATATTTATGGGTATAAATAACAGTTAAAAAAACACCATTATATTTAAACTCAATCGCCTAGAACTTACGCTCTCATCAATTTACTTATACACCTATCGCACAAATATGTCACTTACCATCATTAAAATAAAAAAAAAAAAAAAAACGAAAAATACGTTTTCGCCTATATCTGCTAATCATCAAGCTAAATTCAGCAATTCTATACACACACATACACACCGTACTTAACTAATAATGCATCTTTCCTCTTGCTTCGTCAATTCGACAAAAATAACAGTATCCGCACCAACGTCGACGCACTCAGCTCTGGAGCAAACTCTCGCCTCGAACCTCTCTATGGTCAGCACGAAAAAAGATCATCAGCAATCCCAGCAACAACAGCATGTCCCGATGATTCAGACGCCAATGGCTCACCAAACCAGTATCAATACGAGCAGTGCTAGCATGAATATGCTGCCTCCCGAGGTCAAGAACATGATGTCGAGCATGTCGTCTAATATGAACCTGAGTAACTTAAACATGGCGAACCTGAATATGAACCTGCAGCAGAACCTCTCGCACATGGCCATGCAGAACCAGCTTGAGAACATGATCAATGCGACCTCACCGCTGGGCATGCAGAACAGCCATCTCACCACGTCTATGGGCGGCCATCATCATCATCATCAGCAACAACAGCAGCATCAGCAGCAACAGCAACAGCATTCAAATGGCTTTTCAAACATGAAAAGACAGGACGGCAATTCGCCGCCTAATATGCTGAATAACAATGGTATTGCCAGTCTGGGCATGAATCTTAACGTGGGGATAAACTCGATATTCGATCCCATGGTCATGCCCATGCAGATACCACAGTTGCAGATGAAGAAGGACGAGAAGGCGGCCATGGCCATGGCTGCAGCGGCGCAGCAGCAGATGCCACAGAAGATGGATGGTAGGTGACTCTGCCAGAGGAACCAGGACTCTTTCTTACTCCTCTTTCGTTTATTATCTTTTTTTCTCCATTTTGATGCTTTTTGCTTTGCTTTGCTTAAAACAAATTCTGCCTCCTTCTCGATTCATTTATGCTCAAAAGTTTCAAAATTATTTCGTTTTCTATAGTTTTCGTGTTAGTTTATTTTATCTTATGCTTTAATGATATTTATCATTTTTATGTTGATTATACAAAAAATTATTCATAGATTATTCAAAACATTTCTAAATTTTTATATCAGCTGTTAAAAATTCGGCACTATTTAAATTATAATATTAATCTTTCACTTATTGTTATTGTCTAAATAGTATAAATTTACCGCCAAACTACTATTTTTTAAATTATAACATTTTCTTTCCTTTCATTTTATTCTTAATTTTTTTTATGTTTAAAGCTTTATAACTTTGCTACTTGATTGTTACTTAATTTTAGTTTTTGCATGTTCTCTCGTTTATAAAACTCTTCTAATTCTTTTTTCTTTCCTATTACGTGTTTCTCACTGGCACTTGCACCCTTACATATATTGTAATTAACGTCATCACGCAGTACTAACGCTCACTAATCACTCATGTCGCATCGTTGCTCTAGCGGGAGCTTTTTTTGCAGAAATGTCTGCGTTAGGATTACCACAGATGAGCAATCACTCTACATCCCAGCTTATGCCAGAAAAGAAGCAAATGACTCCGCCCGACTCGAAGAATCCTGCTTCTAATTTTGCGTCAGCATTCAAAAATAAGGTATATATTACTCGAGTTTTTAGGAAAAAACTTGCAACTTCATATTACTTTACAATTTGTTAAGCTTAATACCGTTTTATTTAATTAATTATAAACTTATCACTTCTAGACCGTGGAACAAAACGTGAAGAATGCTTCGTCGTGGTCATCGCTAGCGCAAGCCTCGAGCCCACATTCGGCTGCTGGTACAAGCACGAAGAGCGCGACGCGCGATACCTTCCAAGCATTCAAAAAACAAGCAAAGGAAAAGCAGGATAGGGTAAGTTTCTCTTAAAAATAAGGATTTTTGAATAAAGCGTATATTTGACTGCTTAGTAACACATAAAACGCCTTCCTTGACTTTTGCAGCAACGAGCTCTACTGGAACAGCAGGAGATGCGTCGCCAGCAGAAGGAGCAGGCAGAGCGTGAAAGGCTACGTCAGGAAAATGAGCGACGGCGTGAGAAAGAGGAGGAAGATGCGATGGACAAAGTGCGCAAGTCGTCAACGGAGTCGGCGCCCTCCGCTTCTCCCGCAGCGCTAGCACCGGTAACGAGGCCCGAAGTGGTCAAGTCCGTCGAGGCTTCAGAGAATGACAGCAATAGCCCTAGCCACTCGGCCAGTCAGGAGAAGGCCGCTGCCGAAAGGGAACGACAGAGGCTAAGGGAGCAGGAGCGTCGGCGACGTGAGGCGGTAAGTTTCAACAAGGATTTGTTTTTGCTTTTTAGCTACTGAGACTTCTAGATGCCGACAAAATTTTTATATACAATTAGATATTACTGGCTAAAATTAAAATTATGCAACTACTTTTTTTACACAAATATATTTTGCAATATTTTTTCAAGTGTTAACAAACATTGTTTTTTAGAAAACAGATTCTGTATTTTATTTTTTTAATTGCAAGAATTATTTTAAAAAGTTTTTGAATATTTATTTCGTTATGCTTCAAAATAATTTTCTTATAATCATTTTGATATTTCTGTATTAAAATGTTTCATATTTTTAAAAGTTCAATTATATGTTTTTATTGATTTCGAAAGCTAGAACAAAATTTAACATCGATATAAAAAAAATTTTGGCTCTAGAAATTTTTTAATGGATGTGAAGTATTAGTTTTATATATCTTTTGTGAATTACATATTGTATTTTTTTTTTTTGAATAATTTACCAATGGACATTGATTAAATTAGTGTACAGATTCAGGATTTTGCATTAAAATTTCTTTTTTATTTTAAATGAATGTCCAAATGTATAAGTTGATGTAAATCCAATATGAGAAAAATGGTTTTTTGAATGTTTGTTCTTCTTTCTATCTTAATTATAAACAGTTTAACAATTAGTTATTCAATAAATATTTTCATGAATTAGCACTTTATTAATTTTATGAAAATTCTATTCTAAAAATTATAAAATAATAATTTATCAAGTTTTTTTCAAATAAATATTTTTTTAGAACAAATTATTGAAGAAAAATTCAAAGTTTTTATTTAGAAACGAAAATATTTGTCGACATTCAAAAAAGCCATTATTCTTTAAAATATTACGTATAGATATTCTATCACCAGCGTTTTCTGCGCAAAGTCACAAAAGTAAAACTTGACCACCATATAGCTAGATCGTGCCGTTACTCTACCGGTAGCCGCATTACTCTGCTCGGCAGCTGTTTCGGCACTTATGATCGAAGGCAACAAGCAAACCCCCTTAAATTATCTATTATTTTTCGAAGCGGGATCCGCCATATCGAATCGTGGTGTTTATTTATCGTTTCAGATGGCCGGCCAGATCGACATGAACATGCAAAGTGATTTGATGGCTGCCTTCGAAGAATCGCTGTAATGTTACATTACGCTGCTCATTTTGTTGCTTATAAAAAGCGGCGGAACGGATTGTAACATTCGAAAGCCGAGAGAACGGGAATGGACGATACCGGGCAGGACTTGGATGAAAAAAGCGCAGGACGAAAGAGAACTTTTCTTTTTTAGTGAAAGAAATAAAGGAAAACTTAGAATTTTTAGAGAGGATGAAACTGCGATCCCGCAGAGAAGTGTGTTAATATATAAATATATATACTGTCAAATAGTAGCGTATTAAGAAAACGGACGTGAGTGTGCGAGCGCGACGATAAGCGAGAGCGAAGGAAAAATAAGAGTTGGTAACGGTGATCATAGATTAAAGAGAAGGACGACGATTAGAAGGTACAAGAGAAGCGACGGCGAATCTGTACATCACCGTACATGTGACACTATTTACACACTGCCGAGGCACGTTTGTCTTTTTTTCTCTTCTCTTCTTTCCAGGTGCGTCGCCGTTAGATGCCCGATGACGCCGACGACGTCATCACTTTTTAATTTCCTTCAACGATATGCTCACTGAAAACGACACCACTACCTAGCACCCACTTGCTATATTAATTTCCGGCGATGGAAACAGTGTGTGCGTATGTGCGTGTCTTTGAGTGCTCATCACACTTCTCACAATTGAGAAAAACGGACACTCAAGTGTGACATTTGTAATTTAGAGATGAAATAAGAAAAATAAAAATGGGCCGAAGGAAAGATACACCGTGAGAAGAAGGGTAGAGAGGAGAGGTTCGTTGGATATACTTACGAGAATACCTCGGTATATAGAGATACACACTGACTATATATTGTATAACTGTTTTACGATTTTTCTGGTTTTCATAAGTTTGTACTTTATGTAAATTTGAAGAGAGATGCGAGGCATGGGCAGAAAAAATAAAACGATAAAACTAAGTAAGCGACAAAAAATAATAATTAATGATAAAAATACCAATGTGTTTTTTGCGAGTATGCATGCGTGTGTGCATAACAAAGAAAGAATCGTGAGCGTGAAAAAAGAGACTCAGAGCGTGAGAAAAAATGCGTATAGGATGAGCAAGAGTTGTGTACATTTAGTTAAGTTTTATATTTTTCCACATTTCAGTCATTGATCGTTGTTAGGATTATATACATATATATTTACATAGATCGTTTCTGCCAATAATTATCTAATAATACAAATCGATTATTACCTTTTGATCGAGATTTCAACCACAAAAAAAACAACAAACTAATAATTTTGAATCGTGCTTTTTGTTGTATCTTGCATAAACGACGAGACGCAACGAGTCGTGCGTGGAGACTTGTTAATCGAGTCAGAAAAAAAATTAACAAATAACAAATTTACTCTAAGATTAATTAATAATGATATTGTACGCGAGAAGTAACCGGAAGAACACACCCAACGCCGAAAACCACCGGTAAAATTTACGAATTTTATTGCACGGCAAAATATAACGTAATTACTTTCAATAGGGATGTAAGAGCCAATGTTCTTATCTTTCGTCATTACCGACTGAGCATTGTCGCGCTAAAAATTAATATTTTTTCTATTTAAAAATATACGGCTTATATCCTTAAGTTATTTTATGCGTATTCCACGTTTGCATGCTTTTTATTCCCCTTCTCCTCAATTTTATTCTTGCAAATATTTATGCGTTGCAAAGTCCATGGACTTCGTGAGTTGTATGATAAATAACGTGTATAAATAATTGAGTAAATAGAAAAAAACATTAATTACTAGCTTAATACTGCTAAGTGGGTAACGCTAGACTTTTATACAGCTTTGACATCCCGTTTAAAATGTAAAAGGAGGAAAAAACAAAATCGTCAATTATTATGAATATAATGGTAAAGATTATTAATGAAAAAACATAAATAAACCATAGTGCGAATTAATTAAACGATCTCTCGTCCTAACCAGTAATAATAAATAAATAATTAAAAGAATCAGACGTGTGTTATTAATAATAATTATTAAGAATGAAGAAAACAAATAGGTGTACCTATTTCTATAGTATGCGATCATCGAAAAGACTCATAACTGAAGGATTCGACTGTAGCTGAATAAATGAAAAAAAGCCTGTATTTCAAATGTATGCTTAGCGAAGAAAAGAAACAAAAATCGATCGCGTTAGTATACGTACTTCCAGCGGGGATTTGCATTCTCAATGTAGTTGATCGGCGGTTCGTCAACCTACGAGAGATCAATCCAAGCCAAAACGGAAAATCATCTGACATGATTAACGAAAATTGGAATTACGGTCGTGTTATAATGAACGTAAGCCTATTTATTTCTTTTCTTCGGGATAAACACAAGAGAAGTACAAACACAGAGTGGAAATAATAATGTTTATTAAAGCTCATCGGAGTATAGCACTATAAATCTTTTGGAAAATAATAAATCTCAATATGTAATTTAAATATTGGAATATAATATTAAATAGTAGAACAAGGAGAGAAAATTTGAATTTTTTAGAAAATTTATTTTATTGTTAAGACTTGACACAGTTCAAGTATCGGAATTTAAATGATAATTCGAATGATTATAATTTATAAAATTTTTCTCATGAATTTAAAAAATAAAAGTGTGGAAGCTTCTCTAATAAACCTCTCGCGGAAAGTGTCGTTTGGCCGTTTTATCGTAGTTAGACATTCATAAGCAGTTATGGAAATTGAATTTCGAATTTCAGTTGTTTTCTTTTTGTTCGCGCCTCTTCAAGCTTGAGTCTTGATAATAACGAGGGAACTGCGAGTGCCATTTAGTTTCCTGCGAAACTTAAATGAAATATATACAAGAATAAAAAGAATTAGATCGATAATTAAAAAAAAGGAAAAGGCGTAAGCCATAATTTTTTTCTCCTTATATATTAAAGACTATAATTGGCAAAAGATAAAATTGATAAAAGTGACGTAAATAATTAGTCATTGATTATTTAATTAGAGCAAGAACGAAAAAAATGTATAATTGAAATATTAAATGATATCCAAGCGATGTCACTTTGAGTCTTAAGTAAAATGAAAAAAAAATTTAAAATACAAAAAAGAAAAAATCAAAATATTCTGTGGGTAGTCGTCGAGCGTTTCTCAAAGAGAGTTTAAAGATGCGTTACTATTAAAATTAGTCTGTAAAAAAAGGTATTGCATCGTTCTTTTTGCTTTTAATTCGATGTGTTGAAAATATAAGTTGTAAATGCGATTACATATACTCTTAAATTTTCTTCAATGCAAGAAGAAAATTACGTTATAGATAATGAAAAGAACGAAGAGGCGCGCGCATCGAGAAATCGATCGGTGATAAAATTATTATACTTCTGTTGCGTATAGTGATAAAAGTGTCGATGTTTCCGCTGCATATTTAGGAATTTTTGCCAAAATGCGTGCGTTCTTATTTTTAATGAATTTTGTTAGTTCACAAATAAGTCATTTTAAGTGAATTTTCTCACCTACAAATTTTTGTATTGCGCAATGTGTCATTCGCATATGTGTATAGAAATTTTTTCAAACGATCTCAATTTCTACGCAATAAGCGCTGATCAATCATATGTTTGTATAAATGCGCATTTGTTAATTATTCATAATCTTTTTTTTATAATGTATCAATAATTACAATTTCATTGATACTTTATGATCGCTTAATTTCGAATGGCGCTTTTGCGCAAACAAATAAGTAGTAAGTGAGAAAATTAGCAGTACGCTTGATCGTCAATCGATTTACTTGTTTATATTGATCTTCTTTATTTCTTTGTACTTCTTGATTGAAGCGTCGTGCAATTTTGGTGCAAATCATCGTCCAACTGTCATTATAACAAAAATCATATGAGAAATTCATTAAAAAGCGTATGAAGATTGTTTCTTTACTTAAATGAAGAGCGAAATTTTCGTTTAAGGTATCCTAGTAATTTTAAAATTGTTACTTTACATTTGAGATTTATAATTGTGTATTATATAAGAATGTAGAATTTGTTATATAAAAAAACAAACAAAAAGAATTATCATACATTCCATGCAGATTTAATAAAACATTTTATCTTAAATTACATCCTTTTTTACTACACAAAATATTTTAAATAAATTTAGTTTAAGACATTTTATTCTTTTGTTCATTATATCCATACAGCAAAAAGTAATATAAAATCGATTCATGCATAAAACACATTAAATTTGATTAAAAATTTATTGAATAAAAAGATTGAAATATAATAATTTTAAGACCTTCAGAAGAAAAAGAATTTAATAAAGAAATAAGAAAAAAATTATTACTTCTTTTCAAGAAGCATACAGTTTTTTAGTTTCACAAACATGGTATGTTATTTATTAACAAAATTACTTTTATAGCATTACATAAAATTATTGATATAAAAAAATTAACTTAATAATCAAATAAAAATTAAACAATTTTATTTATTTATTTATTTTTTTTTTTTGATGATATGATTGCATACATCTACTAGGATTCAACATACATTCTCATTATAATTTAATTCAAACAATGGTAAATTTTAAATCCAAAGTAATAAATTTAAAATATCTAGAATACCTTTGTTGTGTGTAAAAAACATCGATTGTACGCTAAAAACCGAATGTAAGGCAATTCAATATTCTTCCAAGCGGTTCTTTTTGTGTCTGATTGTTAATTATCTAGCAACGAAATAAAGACACTTTTGTTAATTCGCAAGAAAAGAATTAAATTAATTCTACGCTTGCTTATTATTTTTGAGCGCACGTGGGACTTACTCCTCTGGAAGTTATAAAAATAAAAAAATTATAATGTAGTTAAGTGTATTCATATTATAATAAGTCTGGTGTTTCTTCCGCGTGCCGCTTTGTGAAGTATATTTCGTCGACGTGTGTGAAGAAAATATTGTAATTACGGTAAAAAAATGAAAAATATGTACATAAGACATTTTTTTGTTACCTTCAGTATGTTTTTATTGAACTAAAAGTAACAATTATTCAGTAATAAATGCAAACGTATACGTTAAAACTGATCTTGATTTTAATTATTGCATTAACTCAATCCTTACACTTTTCTTTCTGAATTTTTCTTAATACTTTTTTTTTACTTTCTGCTCAATGAACTTCAAAAAGAACGTACATATACGTGAATTTTTTTACTGTAATTATTTAGATATTTTTTGCAACTTCTCAAGTCGTTAATGAGCAATACAAGAATATATAATTCTTTCAATTACCTGAACTAAATTAGTAATTATTTAAAAAAGCGTAACAAATATATATGTGCATTCACGATGTCTGGCTCAGTCGATATCTACAGAATGGTGATGATGATAAGTGCAGCTTAGATATTAAAAAGAAAAATTAAAAAAAAAAATAATAATTGGACAGGGCGAAAATATTAATTTAATTAATCTTTGACGTGCGCAAATTGAAGATAAGAGAGATTTTTAGGACGAGAAAACGTAAATGTCACATGTAGGTATTATGATATTGTATAAATACGTGGATTTATAATTGTAAATACGTGAGAAAGGGAGCCGAGATTGAAGAGAGATATTTAAATCAAGTGGCAGCAATTTGGAAGCTTTCGAGAGGAGGACGCAGATATTTGTATGTATAATACAGAAAAAAATGAAATATTTATAGTAACTAAAAATTGTAAACGAAGGTAAAAGAAAAACGAACGCAGATTAAGGAACACAGAATCACCTCTATCTATGTGATAAGGATTTGTAATGTTTAAAAAATAAAGGAGTGGAGGTCGTTTTAGAGAGAAGATCGTGTAACCTAAAATACTAGATCTCAGCCTAAGTCTAGACTTAACGAGAAAAATATAAACGAAAGGAGAGGAAAAAATATATTACGAAAAATTGAATATATATACGAGATAGCCACACTATGTATAACTTCGTACGTAACACCAAACCACTCTGCTGTATAAAAAAAAAATAATTTTTTTTATATATAAGTTCCATCATGGGCGCACATCATCTCCAATGGCACATGAGTTTTAACAGACTTAATATTACCTAACTGAATAAAAAAAAATATAACAATAAATATTACTAATAAACGAAAAGCGTTTGATTTAATGAAAAAATTGAAAAATATATGGTTGTATATAAATAATAATTGAATTTAAATAAATGAATTAAAAAAAAAATAAAGAGATGCTTTGATGTTGTTAAGTAAAAGGATGATTTTCTTTCGATTTGTTCTCTTCACTTTATTTCATTTGCTGTGCAAGTGACGTTAACACGAATCCCTTCACTTTACCTGTAGGTTTAAACTTTATTTTCTCTTTAGTTATAATTTTTAAGATTATTATTATTAGTATAATGCTATTAGATTCTTAAAAATTCATATGATGAATAAATATAGTAAATTATTCGTTTTTACTACGTCATGTTGAAGTATACCTAGTAGAAAAAAGCAATATTTTATTTTCTTTTTGATATTTTATTTTAGTTTATTTATTAAGAAATTCTTGCTAAGAATATTTTTTTATTTTACTCATTATTCGAGCATTAAGTAAGTGATTGCGACCACTTTTAGAAGTCGCGGTATCGGTAGTACAAGGCTAAATCTATTTGCACTTGTCCGACCGTTTAGAGGATAAAATAATGAAAAAAAAAAAACTAAGGTAAGCGTGTAGCATAATTATTTCTTTGAATGTTTATTGTTAGCAATAGATGAAAAAAATATTGTTGTTTTACTAATAAATCGCGTTAGGCTAATGTATTCAGAATTTGAGCAATAAATCGAATTTACGCGTGTCGTTCGTCTATTTTCTTTATAAAAAGATCGACGAACATTCGTAAATAAAAAAAAAATACAAATAAATATTCGCCTCTAAGTAAGGCATATATTTATTCCCTTTTACTTGGCAACATCGAAATAAGCGAGTTGAATAAATAAAAAAAACTAAGGTAAAAGCTACTTCGTTCGTTTGTCGTGAATACACTATCGAGTAATCAACGTCATTAACATTATACAATGTAATTGAGTAATGAAGAAAGAATAAAAAAAAATCCGTTACGTGTGAATACAAAATAAAGGTGTTGCTATACACGGGTTACTAATTGTAAGCGTAAAGAAAAAAAAATGATATAAAAAAAGTTTTACGAAAAAAAAATAATAACAGAACTGTACACTTATTCTTAACAATACGATTTGCAGTTTTTGCATGTTGCATTACGAAAAAAAAAGAAAATGTTTAACAAGGATGCGTGGCAAGAGATGATTCTATGAGGGACGAGAAATATTATATCTGAAAACGTGTGCGTGTGTGTGGCGTGAAAAGTGAGTATAAACGAATTATTATTACAGAGAGAGGTAGAAAAAAAATTATATTGTGAAAGGGTCGCGCGAAGTTTTTCGTATGTCTGTCGTTCTTTCCTAAGTTACGAGTCAAATAGCAAAAAAAAATAAAAAATATGTAAAACGATAACGAGGCGAAGCTTATAGTGTGGGAGAAAAACTTTGTGTATACTATTATTATAATTATGATTATAATTATTATTATTATTATTACCGTAAGATAATGCATATTATATATTATCGTATATATTATTATAACCTTCAGAAATATGCTTATTATCCTAAGGTTGAATTATTATTAATAACTACTTGAAAGTATAATCACAGTTGTACTTCTTTATCGACTATCCCTGAATCCTCACGTCCTCATGAAATACGAAAGATTATATATAAAAATTGTATATTTTTTATTTGCTTTATGTTTTTAATAAAAAAAAAGGAAACTTAAAAATTCAACTTGTTCTTCTCTTTTTTCTTTATTAGTTTGTTCATTTAATTAGACTAAAATATTTATTTGAAAGTAACTTTTCAATTCTGTAAGTTTACTGATTTTCATTATAATTGAAAAATTTCATAAAAATAGTAAACAAAAAAACTGTAAATTTTGAAATTTAGCAAGAGTACTTGATTTTCCCGCGTGAAATATTTGCGATTGCATCCGGTAGGTGGCGAATAAAGTGATTCTGATTAAACGTGGAAGAAATCGTCATGTTTAGGCTATATAAGAACGAGGGTTGCAGGCACACTTCGTGCCTTAAACTAATGAGTAAGGAAAATATGAAGCTTTGGTGACGCTTGGCTATGCTTATAGTATTAAAGCGAACCTATTTTTGAAGGGGTACAGGTCGTCCCGTGACTACCTGAACTACTTTTTCGGGATGTCCGGTGTAGCGATCTGCCCCCACCTTAGATATCTTAATAGAAATAATGATAGATTTACCTTTAGTGGATCAAATTATTTGTTTTAATAATGATGTATGACTGTTCAAGCAACGATTATTAAAGTTTAAACTCATAAGACGCTTTTTCTTTTTATTAAGTTTATTTATTAAAAAAAATATCTTAGATTTAAAAATGCATAATTTTTTTAAAAGTTTGATACCATTAGTATTTTATTTACATTTTGGAATTATTAATTCTGTTGTTCTTTAAACCTTTGGTACTCTTTCAGTCTTAATGCTTGAATTCTAATGAAACCTCCGGCATCTTCAGGCTGAAAATCACCTTTAACATCCATCGACACCAAGTTTTCATTATACAATGAAACATCACTTTTTCTTGCAAGAATGGAAACTAAAATTATAATCATCCTGTTTTATCACAATGCTATTTTTTTTAGAGTTGATTTAATTTAAATATGATCAATGTCGTACTAACCACTGCCTTTGTATAATCGTACGCGAACTGATCCAGTCACATATTTTTGACATAAATCTATACTATCTCTGGCAAAGTCGCATTCAGGTGAAAACCATAAACCTTATAATAAAATTGTTCATTAAACATTATCGCATTGTCAATGTCGTGTCATTAAAAATGAGTTATGCAATTTCTCACCATTATATACGTAATCGGACATTTTATCAGCCAAGTAAGATTTCAGTCTCAAAACTTCTCGATCTAGCAAATAAACTTCCAGATCTTGATGAGCGTCGTGTAAAATCTTTGCCCCAGGTGATTCGTAAACGCCTCGCGACTAATAAAATAGAATGTATATGACAGAAATTAATTTTAAGAGATGTTTAAATAAGTTTATAAAAATAATTTATATTTGATAAGGTAAGTTTTTTCAGATTCATTTCTTAAACGTATACACAAATATTTCTGCATTAGTTAAAATGTCCAAAAATTCCTAAAGACTATATAAGGTTCAGTGCCAAAATACAGAACGATTTTAAAAATAAATATAAATGAAAAAAATTTGGATTTTCAGAATCCTTTCCAAATTTTGATACTAGACTATTCCGAACTCTTTTCAATATTTTAACCAGAATGGTAATGAGATTTCAACTTATTGCTTCCTAAATATCGGAATAATTTATAATACTTGATTAAAAATTATTGTCGCTTGTCAAACTTTAGCAAATTAATTTTGATTTTAATATTTATTGAAATAAATGTTATTCACTATATAAAATTATCAAAATTACAAGAAACTTTTTTAATATAATTTATTCCTCACCTTCAAACCGATGTATCTATTTTCAACAATATCAATTCTACCCACTCCATGTTCTCCACCGACTTCGTTTAGAAATTCTATGATCGACAGCGGATCCTTGTACATTTTTATAGTAGATACATCTTCCACAATGGTCGGATATCCCTTGGCGAAGTAGATATCAAGATCGAGGTGCTGACTCGGAGCATCATGTGGATTTTTCGTCATTTTGCAGAGGTTGACCGGAGCCTGATTCGCTGGGTTTTCCAAAACTCCCGATTCATAACTATACTCAAAAAATTTTTTTTGTTTTTTTTTTGTTTTCGCAATATAGATTTAACAACAAGGTATTTTAATATCAGAATAAAGCACGTCATCTTATTTAAATAAAATCTAAGTTTTTAATAGAAATGTGTATGATATGCATAATATAAACTTGGTACCTAGCTGCATTGAATAATCAAGTTAAAAAATACACTGAAAACAGAAAAACAACCATAACAAATAACAAGTACAATCGAAATAAACAAATAATTTCACTTATTTTCAAGTAAGCAATGTACAAAGTATTATTAATCAAAATTAGATGAAGTAACATCCAAATTGAAAATTTCAATTAAATTAATCCTAAACAACGCTGCAATAAGTAATCAAAATCACTATCACCAATAAAAACAAAAACGAACAATCAATCAAAAAAAAACCTTATATGAAGCAAATTGCCATCAGTGCTCCAAGGCTCCTTAGGTGTCGCCGACACCGGAATACCCTTCTCCTTCGCGTACTCCAGCAAATCCGGCCTGCCTTGAAACCTGTTGAAAAACTCGGGCTCCCTCCACGGTGCCAAAATCTACCAAACCAAAAAACAATCTACATCACCCTCCTCCTCTTAAAAAAAAAAACTACACTCAATCTCACCTTGACAGCCGGCATGAGAGTGTAGCAACCGAGCTCGAAGCGCACCTGGTCGTTACCCTTGCCGGTGGCCCCATGGGCTATGATCTCGGCGCGCTCCTGTCTAGCTGCTCGCACGAGGCCCTCGCATATGCAGGGCCGAGCTAGCGAGGTGCCGAGGAGGTAGCGGCCCTCGTAGAGGAGGCCGGAGCGCACAGCTGGCCAGACGTAGCCGACGACGAAGGATTCGCGCTGGTCTTCGATTATCACCTGGGGAATAGTATTTAGAGATGGGGTTTAGTTTGGGATTGTGTGGAGGGTTGGAGCTGTGGGTATAGTAGGATGAGATTATGGTTTTTGGGAGACGGTTTTGTGTTTATAGCTGAGGTGGTGACAATAGTGGTTTTTGGGGCGAGCTTGAAAGAGGATCGATTTGAATTTTGAAGGGTTGGTTTGTTACATCTGGGTCGAGGTTTTTGACTTTCGGTAATATTTGAAAGAATGAAAAATCAGGTAGAGTGATGTAAAATATGTGTCATGTTTGATTGAATCGGTTACCTAACTTGAAGTAAATTGTTTAAACGAATTTTGTAGTTTTTTAAGTACAATTATTTGTGCAATATTTCATCATTCTGTTAAATAATGTACTTATTAAACAAAATTTATTTTCTGTGTTTTCGATTGTAGAAACTCTGAACTAATTTAACTTAAATAATTATTAATTAGCTAGCGTAACCACTCACCTTAGTGGCACCGATTTTAAGAGCTTTCTGACGCACAGCTTCAAAATCTTCATCTTGACCAATGTTCGCCTACATTTTATCATTTAAATTAAAATTAAAACAAAACAGAAAAACAAAAATCAACAATTATCATTAAAAAAATTTAAATAAAAGCTACCACGTAGGCAACGACTTCATATCCCTTGTCAATGAGCCACAGTAAAATGCAAGATGTGTCCAAGCCTCCACTGTACGCTAAAATTACTTTCTTCTTTGCTTCCATTGTTAGTAAGTGAGCTTATTTCTTATAACACTGAAATAAACTTCAGCCAGTCAATCAGACTACTGGACTGATAATAAATAGTAAGTGAGAGCAGCAACCGACCGAATTACGCAATATTTGATAAGTTTATGAGATTGCAATGAAAACAGGAAAAGTTTCATACGAGCGTAATCAAATAAAATCATTGAAATCAATACAGATACGATTTCAAGGGGAATCACAGTGCAAAATCAAAAATAGACTTTCTATTTAGTGTTTCTTTTTATTCATCTCATTAGTGTTATTTACGTGAAGAAGTTTCAAAAGTATAACAGGAGAGCAAAGTAAATTATTGGAGTATGTTTACAAATTTGAAAAAAAATGTATATTAATAATGTTTATTTGATAATTAAAACAAATTTTTATACTTATTATTTGATTAATGAAATTTAAAGATTTTCCAAAATGATATTAGAAAATGACATTAAAGAGCAAATTATACGATTAAAAAAATAAATGCCTCTAGAAATAAAAGCTATAAAATTGAAAAAGATTTTAATTGTATATAATTAATTACTGCTATAAAATATTTTTTCATTAATAATTTATTATTAATACTATGATATACACAGTAAAAAAAAAGTATCAAGGAAATTAAAAAAAGACATCACTTGACATGATTCTTTTAATACACAAGCATAATATACTTTTAATAAATTATAAAACTTTGCCTTACATGATTCACTTAAAAATTAAAAAATTAATGTAAAATAAAATAATAATTTTTACGTACAGTAAATGTCTTACTCTAAGGCATTAATAATAATAATATAAATACAAATAATACTTATGAAAAAATAATATCGGTCCATCAGTATAACAATACAATAAAGCGAAAAAATTGTACAACAAAGACATTTACTCTACCACACTCGTATCGTCTAGAAATCGGCAAGGCCAAAACAGAGACTTTTTATAATAATGGGATAAATTTTATTACAGTGACGTGTAGACCTTTTTTCTCGTAAGCAGAACACTTTTGGGCTACAGCTACATACATGTATATTTATATGTGTATATATATCCTTTTTTTATAAATATCGTAAACTCTATAATAATCTCGTTGCCGTACAACCGCAACGCTCATTTCATAACGTACTTTAGTTCATAAAACGATCAAATAACAGGCAAACGTCCACTGACCAAAAAGTGATCCCCTAAAAGTCGTTACCATCTACAAATTTTTTTTCCCTATCGACAGTTCAACTGCGAGTCGCACGCAGTAATTGGATGCAAAGAGAGATTAGCGCTAAAATACTATAGGAAAACGTATTTAATGCAATAACTATTAAAAAGTTAGACTGACGAACTATCGACGACACTTTTCGCTGTTTGTGTAATTATAATTATTCTTTTTTTTTTCTTTACTTTTGTCACTGCTCAGACAGCATAAATGCATCCACTCGCAACTACTTCTTTCAGTGAACGTTTTAATTAGTCATTTTTATCAAGTAATTGAATGTATCAATAAGCTATAAGTATGTTATAATAGTAATAATTAATTTTAGCAATTAACATCCTATAAAAAGAAATTTTAGTAGATCGCATACTAAAATTATTAACAGTATTGTTTAACGAATCTTTTCACGAGTATAAAGCAATATCGGCGTAAACGATCTTATCAATGTTTTTAACATCGAATGTCAAAACGAAGTTAATTTAATGAATCTATATAAATTACAATTGGTACATTGAATCTCTTGTTAATGTGACTATAATTTATCAATTTTACAGGTTGTCTACAAATTCAATTAATTTCTTCTCGAATGATTACAATTTTATCGGAAATGGAACAATTATATCCATGTATACTCAAAAATTACGTATAAATCTAAAATTCTTTGAGAACTCTAGGTTTATCACTTTTCATGAAACAGTAGACACCCTGCATTACGATTTTTATTTTCTTGTTAATATTCATGAACTCAAGTCTTTTATAAGATTATCAAGTATTACTCCATTACAATTAGAACTCTTTCAAAGAGAGACAAGGACAATTATTAATCGACAAGCGATGAATAAATTCAAGCCGTTGACAGTAACGACTGGATTCAATAAGGGGCATCGATCAAAGGATCAAAAACGTCTGCTTTACTAGAAAAACATTGCATCTTACGATTTAAAACTAAATAATTTAAGGCAATTTACACGCATACTCTCTACGTGAAGGTTCATTAAACTACTTTATGGTGCGATTTTATTAGTTGACTGAAATTGTCAAAACTTTAACGCAATCGTAACAAATAATATACATTGACATATAATCATAATGCTTTACATCTCTAAGAATTTTTTCTTCTCTTTAATTTATTATATTATCTTTGTTTCTTCAGATGATATGGAATTTTTGTATAATTAATTTTAAAGCAATTGATATAACTCAAAACTAAAAATGCTTTTGATAAAGCATCCTAAACATAAGTTATTTTATCATGTCGAAAACTAACAGATTTGTTCGATTCTAATAACATTTACCTAAATTGGACTTAAGAACAATAAAAGCTAAACATATTTTACAGATGATACTTTTAACACAATATCAAATTTCACAGATATCGCTCCTGGGAAAAAAATTTTTTATAATCATATATTTTTAAACTTTTCTTCATTGTAATTATATATAGATATGATCTCACGTGGTTATATATAACTGTTTGTCATTATATAAAGACAAAATTGAAATGTAGATGCATCTTATAATACATAATTAGGTACGACGACATATAATTATTTGCTAAATTTTTTTCCCAGGTTTACAAGATTTCTCCACCTGGAATAAGGTCCTACAATAATATTGCCAACGCTGAGAATCCAAACATTTTCAAGATTCCTTTCCAGGCACTTTATTACCAGGTAATCGAGGATAATTTTATTAAATTAAGCGCAATTTATGTGAAGTTTCGAAAGCTCTGTCAAGAAGGACTTTGGCGTAATAATGTGTGACGATCCTAGAAAAAAGTAAGACATTTAGAATCAGTATCATAATATTTATATTTTGAATAATTAAATAAAAGTAATTGAAAAAATAACTTTTTACAATTAATAAAAAATTTCTATTTATTATTTTTCTTACCAACGATGACCTCCCAGTTTTTAAATGCATTCGTTACTTCATAAGCGCACCGGACTTCTGAGAAGCAGGCACCGCCGACAATGAAGACAATCAAGCGTGGAACGTTCTTTACGGTCTGTTGACCTTTTTCTTTGTGCCAGTGGCCGTAGCGTGCACTGTAATCATAGAATAAAAAAATAAATATTTTAATTGATAAAAATTTGATTTTAAAATATTTCAAAATTTATATTGTTTATGAATGTGTTATCAAAATGCTAAATAAGATTTTACGTTTTGAGTAACAAAGTATACCTTGTTGGTGCATGATAGCCTGAACTCGCTGTTCGTCCTCCTAAAAATGGGAAGTGCTTCTGATCAAGTTTATCTTCAATGGCATCCTCCATGATATCTTTGGCAACTGGAGTCCAACGGCTCATTTGATAAGTTTGTTCTGTGATTCTCTCTTTTCTTGGGACTGTATAAATTTTCTTGCGGTTTCCCTACAATATTTAGGCAAAAAAATGTTATTGGAAACATATATTATAATTTGTGAATAAATAAATAAATTTCAGAAACTCACTTCAACCACGACATTCAGTCCAAGGTTTGCCATGTTTACAATTGTCTGTTTGTCTTCTGGTGACATTTGAGCATGATGAATGAGGCGATTCAAATTATCATCTGGAATTCCATTTTTACTAAGAACGTACAGTGCGATTATGCGTAATTTATCCATATTATTGACTGTTTGATCTAACAAAATTGGCGTGATATTGCGCATGTGATCCTTGATGCGTTCGCCTTCAGCATCAGTTCCCATTGCTAAATCCTAAAATCAGAAGTTTATGTAGTAATTTAATTTTGCATTGCAATTTAATAATTTAAAAGCTACATCCTTTCTGCTTTTACTTGAATTCAAGAATTACTATTTATAATATTTATGATTAATACAGCTGTTTATTCTTAAAGTACCTGTTCGACTTTGCACAACTTATCGACGTTGCCTTGATAACGTTTCATGCAGTCTTCGGCAAGATGCAAGTGAGTCGCATACTTGCTCAGTTCTTTTTGATACTGTGGCATCTTCTTAATCATTTGCGAAAGATCTCTCATGCTTTGCTTGTCACCTTGGGGCATCCGTTTCGACTCAGTGAATTTCTTAAGATTTTTGGTGACGTTTCTGTAAAAGTTTAAAGCAAAGAATTAAGTTCTTGTTAATTAATCAATAAATTCTTAAATTTTTAACTTGGATCAAAACGTACTGTGATACAACAGCAATATGTTGATGCCTTAACTCCACCCAGAGATCGTCGTTTTCATCCAGTAGAACTTCTTTCTCCTGACCCTGCGTTGCTTCATATCTTGAAAGAAATAAAGCACATTTTTATAATCGACTTTCAATTAAAAAATTCGTGACTTAAATTACGATCGTTGATTTTAAGAATTACATGGCTCATCTACTGTTAATACTTTTTTGCGCCTTTTATTATATTCACAATTTAACAGATGGATTACGAATAGGATTTTAATCTTCTTAACTAAATATAATTTTACAATATACGTTAGTGTAAGTCACATAAAATTGTAGTCTGTATAACACTTGACATTTAACACAAAATTTATGAAGCCTGCAGTCTTACTAAACTGACGCTCTGCGACTAATAAATCAATACTCGATAAACCAGCGACAGGCGGACATCACAGTGAAAGCACTCACTTGTACACGTCGTTCTCGATCTCCAGCAGATCGTAGGCCATTGCTTGTAGGGTGAGCTCGTGGAGGAGGGGCGAGACGCAGTCGAATCCACGATCGAGGATCAACAGCTGGGAGCGCGCCTTTTCCGGGCCCTCGCCCATCGTCGGCTCGTCGGCTTTGTAGGCGTCCAGCTTCTGCTGCACCATCTGGGCCAGCTCAACATTGCGGTCGAAGTCACTGCGGCGAAAATTTTAAAAATTTAGTCTTGCAGTGTTTGAGAGAGTTTAATGGTTAAAGGTATTTTAGAGTTTTATCGCTGCTTTAAATTTTTAGAGCTCGTTAGATCGAATGAAGTTTATTGTGAAACTTTGGCACTGTTTTTCTAAGAGATTCGTCAAATATTTATTTATGACTTGAAATTAAGGTCTTACGTTCGATATCTGACCGATGGGTATTCGCCTAGGGTGGCGCACAAGGTGGCGATCTGTTCGGCGATGCGTTCCATGTTTGCGTTTCTCACGTTGATGAGCGACGGGTTGTAGAAGCAGGCGAACGTTTCTCGAGAGTCCAGAGAGAAGACCTGATCAGTAGAGAAAGTTTTAATCGATGCATGGTGTATTTATAGAAACTAATGTTAAAAATTGTGAAAAAAAGCATTGAGAGTGGAAAAAAGCAACGAAAAATTGTAATCAAACAAAATATTTGCAAGCCTCGGGAAAAACGGGTATATTTAGAAATAAAAGGACTGCTAATCGAAATTAAATGGAAAGTATAACGATAAATCGACAACATAGACAAAATAAAATTGGTTCTATCTATTCGTAATTTGGGCAACGTACATACAACATCATGCGGAATATAAGAGGGAGCTAAAGGAAATATGGGAAATTGTAAAAATTAAAAAACAAAGAAATAAAAACTTATTATATAAAAATTGTATAATAAGTTTCAATGAATGAAATAAAAAATATCTAAATTCGGGTTGGTAACGAAACTTTGTTAGATTTCTACACGTTTTTCTTTTCACCTGAGACTCGTAGGGCAAGAAAGCGATGTTGATCTCTTTAAGCGTTTTGACCTTTTTAGCAGCGAGAGACTTGCAGATATCATTGAACAACTCCTCGGGACACACTGATGGGTGCAAGCATTAATTACGTTGATAGTTTTTATCGTTAGTAAAGTCGTGCTGGTGTGAGTTTGGTTAAGAGTCGAAAGAGAGAGTTACAAGTCACATACAAATATTTTTAGCAACGAGCACAAGTTATTTTGAATTGCTGTTAATGATGGTTACATGTATTTAAATAAAAACAAGAATGAAAGAGACGTTTGTAGGTAGTAGTTTCAATTATGTTTTAATTAATTGTCTAATGGTTATTTTTCAAAACAACTATGTTGTGTTCGTTGACTTGGCAATGATTCCAGAAAACATTATAGAATCATAGTTTTTTTTAGAAAGTTAATTAATTTTTTACTAAAAATGTAATTTGCTATGAGATATATGAAATGTGTACGTAAAAGCGTCATATATCTATATAATGATTCTACAAAAATTTTCTGAAATTTTATATAGAGGAAATCGAAAGAGATCCGTAAGTTATTTTTAGTGTATACAAAAGCCCTTCACCGTGAAACAACTTCTGAGGCACAAATCGCATATATTACATTATATTAATTTACAAGAACTTTCTATTTTTCTTTTCAGTTCATCGCTGAATTTGCAAATTTACCTGTTCCTCGTATGGTATGAAAGCGATGTTGATCTCTTTCAATGTCTTTATAAACTTAGCTACCGACGTATGACACAAGTCACTGAACAACTTGTCGGGGCACGCTGGAAATAGACAAACTCAAATTCTAAGCAATTCTTCCAGCGGTTATTGTTGTTGAAATTTAATAAAATATATCACAACTTTTCAAAACAACAGAAAAAAATTTGTTACGGACAGGTTAAAACTTAAAATTGTTTGTTATATAAATTCGTGGAATAAATGTGTGAACATTTTTTCTGAATTTATTGCGTTGATGCATTCAAGCAAATATTTTTTTTGTTTTGACTGGGCAATTTATTTTAACTAATTCTTTTGCCGATTCAAATGAAAAACTCTATCTTATAAAGATTCTTTTTATAAAATATTTTTTTAAATAAGTCAATAGCAAATTTTTTAATTAAATGTTAATTATATTAGAAAAATTAATTTTATACAAAAATCAAAATTTGAATGACTATTGTTAAAAAGCTTGTGAAAATGACACAAAAAATTAACGTCTTTTTACATTTTCAACCCATTTGACCTTCTATTTCCCAAGGAAGTAAAATGTGATTACAGCTACTCGAATAACATGCTAGGTATCTCATAGTCAGTCTTATCACGTCCGACTTTTTCTACTTATACATAATGCAACGGTGAGAACTGAGCTTCAAATCCAACTACCAGCAGAAATTTTTCATAATTATTTGCATTCTCCAACTTTAGAAAGCACACTTATTTGATTTGTACAATTTTTCAATGAATTCTAGTTAGCTAAACTGCGCATTGTTAAAGATAAATTATTTTACCTACTACTAATAAAGCTTACGCGCGAAAATCGCTCATTGTCAATATAAATACAAAAACTGTTCGCGCCAACAATAGTCATTCAATTTTATCATAACGCTCAAGAAACGCAAACGTAAAGCTTACAGAACCTTACAGGCCTCTTTAATCCGTTGGGCAAGGAGCGAACAAAACTGCTTCAATTCATCCCGTAAAATTTCAACCAATAAAACAAACACATCCACTAAAAAATCTACCGTCAAATTAATCTCAACAGAAACACGAATTTTTAGCAGTTCCATTCAACCTCCTCCTCAACCTGACTTCTCTCTCACTCTTCCCCATCTCTCTGTCCCTCATCGCCAAGCTAATCGCCTCGTTACCTTCGGTGAAGTAAACATGGGCCGCCTTGTACATGGTCCTCGTGGGATTGTTAAAGTCATCGATCAACTTGGTGACCGACGAATTGCTGGGCGTGATCAGGTAAACCGCTTCCATAGTCGGCAGTGGCTCCCGCTTCTTGTGGATGTCTTCGACGAGGGTGATGCCCTGGGCGCTGATATCGTGCATTTTGCAGCAGGCCGAGACCATTCGCATTGCCAGCTGATCCACTACGAGGATGCGCCACTCCACGCCGCCGGCTGTCTTCTTCTTCTGAGCGATCACCTCGTTCATGATTTCTGCAAGGTTGGTCGAAGGGTTAGAGATCGGTTGGTGATTTTTTCGAGAGTGATGGTTGGGAATGAGGGTTTGGAAGTGGGGACTGAAGTTTGGATTGGTTAATGTTAGGATGAGGAGAGGTGGGTGGAAGATTAAGTGGGATCGGTGGTTAGTTCGGGTGGGTTTGGTGATTTAATAATGGCTTTTCGGGGAGTTGAAATTAACTGGGTGAAAGTAAACTGAAAACTTGTTGAAAATTCTACCTGGGGAATGTAAAATTTAGATGTCTCTAATTCATCTGGGTATTGTTACTTGTTTAATTGAGTAATAGCTTGCTATTCGAATATTAATATATGAAAAATCCAGAATAAAAAAAAGAATGTAGAAAAAATATGTAATTTTATGGAGTTTTGAAGCTTTTCAGGATCATGACGTTTGATAATAGCCAAGCCTTGTGGATGAATTTATGATGAAAAAGTTTTTAAAACCTTAATAAAACTTGAAATTGCCAAAAGTTTTCATTAGACATTTTCTCCTACGCTTTATCGAATAAGAACCTACGCCGTAGCTAATACCAGGTACAATATCCAACATCCCTAAAAGGAAACAAATCGTTAGCAATTAATAAAAAAAAAGAACCTCATTTCATACAATCTCCAAAACCCCCAACCGCAAATCCACAAAACAGCCGCAAAAACAACCCACAAAACAACCGCAAAAGTCCAACCCTTCTCACTAATCCCCATCCAGCTGCATCATCAGAAACGTTGCAAAATCCCTGATTCAAAAAAAAAGTCTCGCATTGTCTCGCCTAGCGATCAATCGGGCATTTCCTCGCTCATCCATACATATCCGCACATATCCACACACACGCGCGCGCGAAGTCGGTCCCCGCGTGAATGCGGGCATTATCTATCTATCTCTCACCTTTGGGAAAAGCGGGTTAAGCCAGCCCCTCGCGCACGCTCCCAAGTATTGATCGGCGTCTCTCTCGGCGTGTGCCTGACGTCACTGGCGCTTGCGTAGGACAGCCTCGGCTCGGGTTAGTGCGCGTTTTCCTCGTCTCGATTTTCCGAGATTTTCCCCCCATCGAGAGAGTGAGAGAGCGTAGGACGTCGACGATCTCCCACGCACGAGAGGGGGGTGGCTATGGGGGTGAGAGACGCGTCAATGGGGTTTATACGCCGGGAATATCTCCGATGACGCGCTGCGTGCGGGGGCGGAGGAATTCACGGCGGTTGGGATATTTTGTTTGCTGTGCCTTTTCGCCAGAGTTTGCGTTTGATTTGGGTTGGACGTGGGGTTGGAGGGAGGAGCTCGTGGAAATGTTTTTGCGATTCTTTTGTGATTGGGTGGCTAATTAGGGGGAGGTGGATTGTTTTTGTGTTTTAAAGAATGCGATTGGGGTTGTATTGGGATTCTTGGTGGGATTGTGGGATGGAATAAATGTCTGATGGTATTTGATGTGTATTAATATGCTGTATGAATAATTAGTTGCATGCTGTATAATGTTTCAACGGAAATTCAACGTTCAAGAAATTTCATGCGATTCTAATGAATAAAGGATTCAAGATGTGCATAGGAAATTTGTCAAATATTCATTGGCAATAATAGATTTGCGGGTGCTTTATCTTAATTTCAATCAGCTTGTTAAAGAGAAAAAATTCTTTTTCAACCATTAGTCTCTCTAAATTGAATCGCATTGAAGCGAACATTTTCGCTAGATAAAAAAAGTAAATTGCTTCATCCACCCACGCTGGCTATACATACATTTTAACAGAAAAATATGGAGTGCTGAGGTAAAATAATACTAGATGAATTAGTATTGAAAGAAAAAGGTTCGAAAAGGAAATGGCATTATTTTTGTCCAAAGTTTTGATTAATACTAATACATTCATTATACAGACAACAATCAAACTCTAAGAGAACGTTTGTCAATATTTTCATGAATTTGAATGTAAGTTTTTAATATAGTAATATCTTGAAAGTATAAAAAGTTGTAATAATCGGAAATTCTGCTCTTAAATGATATTCAGAAGACACACTACGCTAGATATGAGATCTTGTCCAAGATATCTTTTTCTCTTTAAGTTGCTTGAAATGAGAGACTTGACATTCCGTTTTGAGTAAAATATTGTACACTTTAGAGGAGTGGATTGCCACTGTAAGAAATTGGGAGAAATGAAATGAAAAAATGTCTTCCTTTGTTCTCCACGATTGCGATGTTTAATCTCGAATTCACTAGCCAAGCGTATTATTTCAATGCTATCAAAAACTGATTAAAAGTACGAAAAATTATCAAAGTCCTTTTATTAAAAATCGTATAGTTAAGCAAGTATATTATTGATATTTTATCTCTGTTCATACATTTTTACATTTATTACATTTTCTATTACATTAAATGTATATCTCTTTATTTCATCGTTTTTTATTTCCCGAAGTAGTATACTGTTCCAGCAATATGCAATATATTTTACCCAAGGCAGAGCGACAACATTTTTATGACAAAGTTAACTTTGAGAAAAATTCTTGAATATAAATTATAATATACATTATTATATATTGCAATAAGTTGAGTAATAAAACGCCTTATTTTTAAAGGTAGACAAAACATTTTGTTCTTACATCCTTCAATTATTTGTCTTTTAAAGTACTATATAATAATAGTACATAAAAAAAGAAACAATTTCACAAATAGTTTACCAATTAACAAAAAAGTATTAAATTTATAATAAATTTTATTGATAAAGTTTTCTTCAAATCAAAGAAAAACATAAACATTACAGTTAGAAAACACGTGCGGCTATAAAGTCCTTTTCTCCGATTAAAAACATCTATTTGAACTGTCGCTTCGGCTTGGATTGACATCGACTAACGTGGGCGTACCGCGTAATTGCCAATTTATATTTATATAGAAAAGCTATTTGCAATCGAAACTTGGAATTTACTCTACTGAAGCCTTTATAAAATGTTTTCACAGACAATGTTTGCATTATTTAACTCAATCATTTAGTCAATTAAGGTATGGGGTCGGTCCTACTGCCTCGTTATTATCAGCGTATGATTAGAGGGCTTTCTAGTGGACTATTTTTGTACGTTTATAAATAGAACTGTAATCGCTCAATTTCTCGGTAAATCCTTTGCCAATTAATTACTGAAATAAGAAGTAAAATTTATCTAAGCTAAAATTGTTTATTCATCCTTTGTTTACTGGCGTTTTTTAGAAAATCTGCAAATTTTCAAGTTTGTAAAACCATGCTCTTTAATTAAAATGTATAAACAATTGTAGTGACCAAAATGGATCAATACGAAAAGTATTAAAAATTATCCATTAACATTTTTACAATAATCATTCTGAGAATAAACATAATATTTTAAAGTATATGGCTGGACAAAGCGTTAAAATGAACTATTACTACATATTCATTAGCAGAAAACAATTTTAAAAATCCACAGTCACATTACATTTTAATATAATGAAAGCAAACAAAATGAAAAAAATTGTACTCAATTCTCCAATACGCGCCAATGGTTGCAACATCAAAGCAAAGGTTACAAACATAATTCTATCGTGACATCACCTTCTGCTAAGACCTAACTGCACTTCATAGTCATCTATTATAACTCATAAAATTGCCATCTCCCTTCTCGTACACCTACTCCCACCGTCACCGACAAAAACCATTTTCTCTCCAAAATCCAACTTTCCCAACCTATACACACACAACGACACCAAATTCCACCAAGAATCAAGCACCCAGGACCGGTTCAATTTGCCCATATGCATAAACATATGTATTAAAACGCCGGGCAGATCCAGGGCTTCCTTTGACGTAGCTCTCAGCTCCTCGCGCTATATCGGATTTTCGTAGGTTCGAGAAGCGCGTCTAATTAATTAAATTTACCGCGCCGGGAATTCCGCCGGCTCTTATGTACCTGCGAGCGCGTGCGAATTGAGTTTCGCGTTCGTTTATCAATTTATAAATAGCTTCTGCTTCGCGATGACTCGCCCTTACTGCGCGCCACTTTACGAGTGCGCGGACAGGGGTGCAGTAAAGTTTGAGGAGTGCGAACTTTGTGCGCGCTTGGGGCGCGGGTTTCGTGAAAGTTGGATGAATGTTTATTCGGATATTATATTTTTCTTTTTGATGCTGAAGTTGGTGGATGATTTTTTTTA
>JAPYZA010000146.1:0-43610 GCA_030522685.1 Eupelmus azureus | reverse complement strand
CTTTTATACTCTGGATATTTATTTTCTTTTATTTCTGTACATTCCTTAAATGGTTTTGGAAATTTTTTTTACATATATTACTATTTTTATTAAAACAAGAAGATTTTTCTGTATGCGGCCCATGTAACATATGTTTGAATACTAATTTTTGTAAATATGAATTATCAGATGGTATTTCCGCTGAAATGTGTTTATCAATTATTTCTGGAGAAAGTAATTTATCGTTATGATGTAAAGTAAGAATAATGTGCACATGTGGTAAACCTCTTTTTTGGTATTCAATTGAAAATACATAAGCTATCACAGTTCCAAACATTTTTATAAAAGCTTTATTTTATATATTCAAATATATTCCTGTGACTTCTAAAATAATTCAAATCGATTGCACACGATGTGCACTTCTCGCTCGTCAAATGAGAACTGAACTAAGAAAAACTCAAACCTCTATAGGAGGGTCAGACAAAGATCTTACTAGTTCGCGCCCGCGCTCGGGTATTTATCGTTCGTAAAAACTAATACCCCTCTGCATAGGCGTCAAATACAAAGAACTATTTATTCCGTGAATGCACTCCACCCGTTAAAATAAATATATCGAAATCAACCAAATTCCGGATTTTTAATCAACTCTAACACACTCCTTTTAACAAGGCAAATTCCCGGCGTTGCCACTTAGCCGAACGACCCCAGGTGGACCCTGTATCTACCTGTTCGTTTTCCCAGTGGAAACGGAAAATCTCTGTTTTTTCAAGTAGGAATAGGCTCTAGGCCGTAGGCGTACCTATGCACTAAACCCAGCCTGAGAGCTTGGAGTGCTTTTCTTAAAAAATATAATCGCATTAGACAAAACATTAAAACGATTTAACCGTTTCCTTATCTGGCTCCCCTTTACATTTTTGATATATTTGTATTAAAATCTCTATTTTTATTTTACATAAAAGGCGCGCTGTTTCTGTCCGTTACAATTATGTTATCTGCTTCTATCAATTAGTCTATTAGATAATTTTTATACTTTATAAGAAATATGTCTCGGAGTTTTTTCGAGTCCAATACCTTATATCTATCTTTATAAAGCGTATCATTGTTCCTCTCATACTGTTGTTGATCTACGTCATTTGATTTTTGTATACAGTATATAAAAAAGTTTCTAAGATCGAAGTTTACGAATTCCAACAAAGTAGATCTAATGTTAATTATGCAGAAAATTTCGAACTTAAGATGTTTAATATGTACGTATGTGCAATAGACAAGTTTTGGCGACTTTTCAATGAAAAATTGTGAAATTTTCCGCTAAAGAAAAGTTTGCAAAATCCGAAAAAAGTCGTCAAAAGCGGAGCGACATACAGGCCTTATAGAATATTACTAACAAGAAGAATCCAGACCCTTTGGTGCTAAGATTTTACTTTTATCGTAAAAGAACTTTTTGGCTACAGTACTTGCAAAATTGAGCCACTAATAGGTCATGAAATTGATTTTTTTATTGTTTATGGTATTTTATTTATTTATTTTTTACGTGTCCTTGGTGTTGTCCTTTGGTTTAAAAGAGTATTATCTTCAGTTTCAGTTCAAAAAGGAAAATAAAACTAAAGAAAACAAGCTTTAATTTGCTTTTTCCAGAATTAAAAAATTTTAATTTGGTTTAAAGTTATGGCAATTTACATTTGAGCAATTTGCAAAATATCATCTAAATTAAATTTGTACTTGCTAACAATTACAATATTTAACAATACTGCTCATTTCTGAAAAAGTCAAATTAAAGCTTGTTTTCTGTAGTTTTATTTACTTCTTCGAACTGGAACTGAAGATAAGACTCTTCTAAACCAAATTATCTACGTTTAAAGTAAAAACTATTTTTTCTAAATCTACATAAAAATTAGCAAATCAATTTTAAAACTCATTGACCAAGGTAGTGGCCCACTTTGAAATAAAAATTTATTAAAATTTATTTATCTTTAAATTATTCTATTGTCACTTACAATTCGAAACAATAGAAATAAAGTGTTATCGATATTTATTAAAATTTAGTATATAACTTCTAAATCTTAGTAATTTCAAATATAGTTAATATATAAGAACAATAACAATGTCTTAATTTAATAGCAAATATTGTTTAAATTTAAATTTCAACAAAATTAACTAATTTTTATATCAATTTTTAACACTAATTTATACAGTATAAAGTAATTAAAATGTATATTTTACAGGATTATTTTGTATAATATAATGATTTTTGTTTTAAAAAAATTCTATTAAAATGACTTAAAATCAATAAAATATAAAATGAAGTTATTGCTGTTAAAAAAATTTAATAAATATATAAATATTTAATTTTCATTGACTTTTACTCGATTAGGTACTTCTTTTGATATGCATACGTAGTAAATATGATTAATTATTATATATTGATTTTAATTAATTGTTTTAACAGTAAACTTTCAAATTTCTAGCAAATAAATTATGAATGATCTAAATATCTGGTGGCGTGTCAGTAGACAAAAAATGTTTGCATTTTAGTACAATATTACTATTGATTATTTAAAGATTTTTGTGCATGAGTTCTTCATTTCTGACACCCGAGCTGTCACAGCAGCGACAGATTTCATTAATCCAGTTTCGGCCGCTTTATTTTTTGGGTATGAGATATATTCGAATGATATCGAGTAAAAAGAATCATCATCTTCCATTCCTGCTGTACGACATGGGGTTGCTGGAGAGTTGCAATCTCCGCCAAAAATTAATTAAAAAACTCATATCTGTTTGCATTATGAAGTAAAACGTTAAAATACAATAACATGCTCTTTGATAAAAGTCTATAAATAAAATAATTTAATAACATATACACATTCAAGAAATATAAAACCGAGAGCTAGTTATTATATGAATTGAGAGAGTGGCAATATTACAAAGGTTTTTGATGCGTCGCTTATTACCTTCTTAAATTTTTATTTAACTTTTCAGAAGAAAGGTCAGAATGAGAACCCTATATTCCTATATACGATATGTCAGTTATTTAGATTAAAACAAAGAGTGTTTAAATGTTGCTCCACCCAGTATATAATAGATTAATAATTTGTACCTCACTGAAAAAGGTTAATGCCAACTGCTGCGCTATTGATAGGTTAGGAACGTCTCATTGCTCCTTGCGCTGCTCTCTTGTTCAAATAATTCAACAGCTGACTCGCAATGGGACAGTAACTGTCCTTTTTAAGAAAAAAGCGAACTTTTATAATAGTTGAATAGTTTCCGCGTTTATGGGAACGCATATTTACTTTTTGAGTCATCTACTGCCTCTCACACTTTTCACTGCTGCTATTAAAGCTGTCGATATCAAGCTTGGGCTCAGTTCGATGACCGTGAAACAATAATATTCGTGTTATAAATGCGTAAGTAAAACGTTTGATGATTGAGAAACATCCCAAATAGTAAGAAGCTTGATAATGCTTAGAAAGGTCGACTTAAAGAAATAAATTTCATAGTATAGATCTGGAAAAAACCAGGACCGGCCCGATGCACATTTATTGCTGGTCGAGAAAGGTACCGCGCGTGTCAATCCGAACCCAATTGCGGATCTTAAGATTGTGAGCGGCATGCAAGGATTTTCTAAATAATTAGAAAATTGCTTTCTATGCCAAAAACGGATTTAATACACAAGTCTTCGGCTGCGTACATATATTGTGAACCCTGTATATTTTAATATCTTCTTTTGTAATGTACAATGTCTAAAGTTAACGTAGACGTCGTTAGTTATCGTATTATGTTTTTTGTGGAAAAAATGGGAGATTACAACAGTTTGTTAGTAAAACTTTAAATATATGTGCAAGTATTCTTTCAATTCTCAAAAAAGAAAATAACTTACATTCAAGTGATGTTATTTTGCCTAATTAAATAAAATACTACTGTTATACCATATTATTATCTATATGATGATTTTTTTTACTACACTTTATGAAAGATATTCCTCTTAGCTTTCGTGGAATATCTCAAAAATTTCTTAAAAAGTGTATAATTGAGGGAGCCCGAACAATAGTTGTTACATTTGACCAGTACCTTACACCGTCGATAAAAGACAATGAACGTCTATTAAGAGGTTCAAAAGAAGATAAACCCTTGACGGGCCAGATCGAAGACGTACATCAGATTTTATTTCTGAATTAAAAAATGTTAATTTTAATTAGAAAGCTTTAGTAAAGTTTTTTATTATAAGACTGGGAGTCGAACCATTACGCTCCGTTTATTAACGATAAAATAATATTTTTAAACTATAAGAAATGCTATGCATACAGTGTAATTGATGGAATCGTTGCAAAAGCAAGTGATGATGTTCTAACGTGTTTATAATACGAAGAGGCCGACACAAAAATAATGTACCATATCAGGAATATCGATTTCGAATCAGACGTGATCGTGCAGTGCTCTGATAATGACATCCTCATCATATTACTGGGCAATATAAATATTATAAAAAATAAAGTGACAGTATATATGGATTCATGTTGGTGTGGGAAATGCTCAACGATTATTTAATGTGACGGATCTGGCAAATAAAATGAAATACATATCAATTACAATAATTTTCAGTTGGCCTCGCATCGATGAAACTGGCGGAAGATACTTAAATGGAGTATACACGGTTCGTCCTCGGGACTACAATTACGAGTAATCGAACTCTTACTATATGCACAGGTATATACGCAATTAATTTAAATAATTTAAATACATTTAACAATTAAATATGATTATATTTAGTTACATTTTCGTTAATTTTATCGACCTTTTATTAAAGAATATTTAAAAATATCGAAATCTTTAGAAATTTTAAATGTGTTTAAAATAAGGATAAGAATGAACCTAAATTTAAAATACACAATATTAAAAAAAGATTTTTTGTACAAATAAACTGGATTTTAATCAAACTTATTAGAGAAAGTCCCATCCGAAATAATGCGGCGAAACATACTCAAAATTGTAAATAAATTATTTTTTAACCTCTCTCGGTCAAGTCTAATATTCTAAATAATTTCTTAAACTTTAAAATTCATAAAAAGATTTTTTGCGGGTTTCTAAAATATATCAATATAAATTAAAATAATTTTCATTTAGTCACGCCTCGATGTAACTGGCGAAAGATATTGAAGTAGAGTACACAATTCGTCTTTGGGACTATAATTTTTTGTGAATTTTGGTATTCAAAAATGATTAAGTAAAATAGACCTGACCAGAAAATTAAGAAAAGATTTATTTACAATTTTAAGTATGTCCCGCTACTTTATTTATCGGACAGAACTTTTTCTAAAAAGTTTTGTAGGAAATCTAGTTTATTTGTACAAACAATCTTTTAATTCGTATTTAATTGTTAAATGTGTTTAAATTATTTAAATTAGTTGCATATACACCTATACATATAATAAGAGTTCGATTACTAATTGTAGTCTCAAAGACGAACCGTGTATACTCCATTTAAGTATCTTCCGCCAGTTTCATCGATACAAGGCCAAATGAAAATTATTGTAATTGATATATTTTAGGAATACGCGAAAAATCTTTGTGTGAAATTTGTTATTTAAAAAATGATTATGTATAATGAGACCTAACCCGGAGGTTAGGAAGGGATTTATTTACAATTTTAAATATGTTCCGCCGCCTTATTTCGGCCCGGACTTTTTCTAATAAATATAATATAAAATCTAATTTATTTGTACAAAAAATCTTTTTGCGACTTTGTGTAGTTTTAATTCTAGACTTATTCTTATCCTTACCAGGAGCTAATACACATCCTTTATTCAAGTGTTCCACCAATCAAATTCATATGAAACAAAATGTAACCCTGGTAGCAAACCCACCGCACTTTTGCCGCAATTTCGCTGCAATTTCGTGCTTAAATACGTAAATTGCAAAAGCACATACGTGGTCTATTTCCGACTTTGCTCGTGTTTTTGCTGTCAAAAAAAAAATTGTGTCAAGTGCGTGATGCAGAGTTGCGTCAAAATTACCAATGAAAAATTCAATTTTCAATGTCACAAAATTTGTCACAAAAGTGCGGCAGACAATTTCAGCATAATTGCACTACAATTGCAGAAACATTCTATCTGCGGAATGAGAATAGTGCAAGTACGCGTGCAGTGAAATTGCGCAAAAATTGTGACATGTATAGACGCAACAGATGCGTACAGCAGAATTGCATTAGGATTACAAAATGAAAGTGCAGTTAGGGAATGGGAATAGTGCACGCGAACATGTGACATAATTGAGCCAGAATTGCAACATGCACGTGCAGCAGACGCGTGCATCAGTATTGCAAAAAAGTGAATTTAGGAAATGGGAATAATAACACATGCAGATGCGGCAGAATTGAGTCAGAATTGCGAAATGTCACATATTTTTGGTAATTTCGCAATTCTGCCGCATGTTCGCGTGCACTATTCCCATTCCCTAAATTGCATTTTCTTTTTGCAATTCTGATGCAATCCTGCTGCACGTATCTGCTGCGCCTACATGTCGAAATTTTTGCGCAATTTCGCTGCACGCGCACCTGCACTATTCGCCCTTGAAGGATATACTAGCATTTTCTCGAAATTTGGAAGCAGACCACGCAAGTGCCGCGCAATTTGATTGCGGCAGACTGTGCTACTAAAGAAATTATTTCTTAGAGCTTTTTAAACAATATATCAAAAAATTGCGGTGTAGATTTCAGAATATCTTAAGGTATCGGCATTCTTAACTTTTAATCCTTAATCCTTTGATTCCCAAATAAATTTTACGAAATTTCAATTTTAATTTTATTTTTATTACTTTTTGTTTTAAATTGACAAGATAATTTTTTAAAGTATGTTATCTGATTATATTTTATATGTATTTGAGAATGCTGTAAGTAAAATTAAAATATTTTCCAATGAATTCATGAAAATAAAGTTGTTATAACATTTACATCCGAAATTTTCATGTTACCCATGAGTCACAGTGGGAATCAAAGGGTTAATAAGGTACGAAAAAAGTTTCCGAAATGGATTTTTAACCCTATATTATTATATTTCTAATCAATTAAAGTATTTTCAGCAATTAAAAAAAAAATCATGCGTCAAACGTTCCAGATCTGTATTTCATAAATTTCTGTCACTGCCTCCCGGACTATAAGACGTATGAAAAGTTTGTACAACACGTTTGTATTATCATAAATTATTGTAAAACCGTAGACAATAACAATTAATTAAAATATAACTAAAATATAAAATTTTCAAGACTATATGCGTTAGAAAAGATTAAAAGGTGTCGCGTTAGAAGAGAAAATCCCTGTCAGGTTAAAAAATTTTATAAAATTTTTTGTGACAAAATAATGTATGGATAGTCATCAATAAAGTATAAATATAGGAAAATATTTACTAATTCAATGTACACAAATTATATGATTTATGATTAACATTTAAAAACTTTTGACAAAATATTATTATAACTTTTTTAAAACATTTTTTGAATAATTACTAAAAAAAAACTTTCTAAATATGTTTGTAGCCTATTAACTGGCAAGGTATTTATAACTTTTCGTGCCAAAACTGGTAGCCGCAAATACTATATTATATAAAACTAGTGTATATACGGGTTTTTGAGGTCGCTAATTTCATTCTCTTCGTTGTTTTTGGCCTGTGGAGTTTCGAGGGGGTTAAAAATAGGAGTTGAAGAGGAAAATTTCCAATTTTCCGTGACCAAAAATTTTGTCAGGGTCTCTCATGTCATTGCAAAGAATATTTCGTACTACAATTTTCAAATCCATGGAGAATAACCAATGTTTTTTGTACATATATGATCCACGGCCAGTTAAGGGGTTAAGAAATATTTTTAGGGATAAATATTTTTAGGCGGAAATAGGAAAATCTTCTCCCAAATATTTTTAAAAGTTTTAGAACATTCATCAAGAACATATTAATAAAAATCTCTTAAAAACGTATGCTGAACGGGTAAGTCTATTTTTGGTGTTTTTGTCAAATTGACGGGTTTATATTCTAACCAATAGATAACTTTGAAAAAAAACACGTTGAATCTAGATAAATGAAAAGAATTAAAACTATTTACTGATATTAAAGTGAACTCATTCTAGAAGTATTGTAAGTATTCTCCAAAAATTTTTCGTTTACTTGGCAGTTATTTTGGTAAACTAGGGCCAGTTATTGTACTAAGAAGGAGAGGACCAAGGGTGTGTCATGGATCTTGCTGAAACTTTTTCAGGGCCTTCTTTGGCCAAAATAAAAAGACCCGTGTCGCAGAATTTTATTGAATAGGCTTTAAAACTCGAATTATGGATAAATTTAGTAATATCGTAAGAGAAATAGCTTGTACGTAAAACTTTAATAATTCTGTTTACATAAGTTACATCTTAAGTTCCAAGAAAGAAAATAAAACTAGAAAAAATAAGCTTCAAAATGCTTTTTTCAGAATTAAAAAATATTAATTTGGACCAAAGTTATGGTTATTTGAATTAGAGCAACAGAATTATACTGTCAAATTGTAAATATTAGCAGGTCCGAATTTAGATGAGTTTTTGTTGCTCTAATTTAAATCACCATAACTTTGGTCCAAATTAATATTTTTTAATTCTGAAAAAAGCATTTTGAAGCTTATTTTTTCTAGTTTTATTTTCTTAAGATATGACTTATGTAAACAGAATTATTAAAGTTTTACATACAAGCCTATTCAATAAAATTCTGCGACACGGGTCTTCTCCTTGTAAGTAAATATATATACAGGGGTGGGCTAATTCAGTATTTTAATTCTTTAAATACAAATACAAAATACATTTTAAAAATACAGTATTTTAAATACTTTAAATAGAAAAATGTATTTGAAATACTATATTTAAAAAAAAAGTATTTTAAATACTTTTAAAATACTTTCAAAATTCAGTGCTGAAGTACAGAATTTTAAAACTATTTAGAATTTAATTGATGACTTTATTTTTATAAATTCAAAAAAATGATATTTTTTAAATTTAATAATATATTTCATTTTAAACGAAACAAAAATATTTTTATTAAGTATCAAATGTATTTAAAATACTGTATTTTAAATACATTAATACAACGCAAATATCTAAAATACAATATTTAAAATACTTTATGCCCATCCCTGAATATATATAAGCAAAAAGTTCATTATTTAAAATTTTTTTATTTTCTTTTTTAATGAAAAAAATGAATAAATTATCATAATGGGCGATAATTCCACGAGAGCTTATACCCTCGTATGTATATGTGTATATATATATGTGTGTGGGTGTGCGCGCGCGCGTGTGTGTGTGTGTGTGTGTGTGTGTGTGTGTGTGTGTGTGTGTGTGTGTGTGTGTGTATACATATTCTTCAAAAGTAGTTATTATATGTTAATAAAGGAAAGAAAAAAAATTTTTAAATTAGCGGGGAAAAAAGTTCTTTTGCACTGCAAACTAATTTTCGGGTAAAATATGCTACTTTCGTCCCGTATTTCAGGGGCAAAAGTTGGGTTTTTCGGTCGGGTATGCTATAAAAATCTTATACTAAAGGGTACAATCAGCTGCGCAAGAGTACGCACAGCAGGTATACATATATATATGGACAAATTCACAGAATATTAATTTTAATCAAACGTTTTTTAAAATACTTTTTTGGTTCTAAAACGGTGAACAAAGGCACAGTATATATACTCAGCAATTGAGAATCAAAAAAGCATTTTAAATAAAAGTTAAATTTCTTTAGATTAGCCCATGTATATTTAGTTATTAAAACATCTAAAGCTATATCAGCACTGGTACTGAACAGGTCAAGGCCCTCGTGCAGCAGCAGATATATATATATATATATATATATATCGCTTGCTCTTAGCGGAATGTGAATTACAGAGAGCAAGAAGAATCCCGGTAAACAGTGCGCGGACGACAGCAAAAAATCAGGCCCGAGGAGCAGATCGTATACTTAAATAAGACGGCAGAGGAGCGAGCAAACAGAAATGACAATATTTTACGGACCCAGCAGGCCTGTATCAAGATCAAGCGTATCAGAGCCAAAAGGGAGGGGATCGAGCGTAGATTGCACGTATTCACATGTAATGTACGTGTATAAGTATATATCTTTCGATTGGCGCGCTTGGCTGCGCGAGATAGTCGCGTTGCGCTCGCTCCAAAAGTTATATATATAGCGTGCCGCGGCATCGCGCCGGCCAGTCAGTGCGCAGTCGTCGCAAGAGCTCGAGCCAGAGAGAGAGAGAGAGAGAGAGAGAGAGAGACAGAGAACCCGCACAGCTGAGCCGCGAGCGCAGGGAAACTATATAGAGCTAGTCGAGTGCCTGTGTGTGTGCGCGCGTGTGTGTGTGCTGTATGTGCGATCAAAACAAGCAGTAGCAGCAGCAGCAGCAGCACAGCGTATCGCAGCGTGCGCGAGAGGATGGCGTCGACGACAGTGGAGCAGAGGGTGGCCAGCGCCTGGAAGATATCCCAGGACTCGATGAACGAGGAGCTGCGCAGGGAGCGCGAGCGATGCAGCTTCGAGCCCGTAGAGCTGACGCATTTGCTCGACGGCACGCCGGACAAGACGGCCCAGCGACGTGAACGAGGTCTGCAAACGATCGCTATATACACGCACACACTGCGGCCTTCCCTTTCGAATCCCCCGCCTCCCGTAGCAGAAGCCGTCGCAGCCGCTTTCACTTTCCGCCAAGCACATTGCACTCTCTTTCTCTTTCTCTTTCTCTTTCTCTTTCTCTTTCTCTTTCTCTTTCTCTCTCTCTCTCTCTCTCTCTCTCTCTTTCTCTCTCTCTCTATCTTTTTTCAACTCCTTTTTCATCGCACAACTTTCGCTTTCTACGAAATAGACTGCGATTGATAATATACAGATATAACCTTTGTGACACTCTACCTTTCTCGTATAAACTGCTTTTCCAGCTGATAGTTTAATCTCGCTCTCTCTTTTTCGCGCGCGCATCTTCCAGAGGTTATATTAGGCTATACTATCGCGCTCTTGCTGCCAGTCTATATAGGCGAGGTTTTTTTATTTATTGCGCTGGAGCGCTGACTCATTCTACGATTTTCCTATAGACTTTTGTCTTTCAGCAATCTTCTTTGTTCCTTCTTCAAATTTTAACTTGGACTGAGGTTTACTTTTTCTTTTTCTCCTTTCACTTTCGACTTGATTTCACCTGTTTTTAAAACTTCGCTCACTTCAATCCATTAAAGAAACGCTCATTTTCTTCCTGCTATAGATGCTAATTATTCTTTTTCTCGCTTAATCATTTTTATTGGCGTCTAAAAAAAAAAACATTCACCTTTCTGACGTAGAATGCTTTTTCCTGGTGACGCGACGCGTCATTCGCATCGCAATTTTCAAATCTCGCTGCATTATAAGCCTATATACCTACTTGTTGAGATTACTGGCTCTGGAATTTTCGGTTAACTTTGACCAGCTATCTCTATACGAAGCGATTACTGGCTAGATTAAACAATGTTTTCTCAATGCTTCAAGATAACGATGCACCGATGTCGAAATTTCAGATAAACATGACAATTATATTATACTTATTAGTTGTTGCATAATTACATTCAAAATATTTTTTATAAAAACATCCGTATTTTTTTAATTAATATATTTGGTACTTGAGTCTTAAATTTAAGCAATATATAACAAACAAAAAATAAAAAATCACTTATTTTATATACGTACTTATAAGTTTGCCTCATTGTAACTTTTTTTCATTATGATTTATCGTTTAAAATATTGTAAATAATGCAAATTCATGTATACCATTACTTATCTATCCACTAAAATAATAATTTGAATACTTTTATTTTTCTTAATTTTTTAACACTCATGTTTTCAGTTTTATTCGTTAATAAAAAAGATAGAAAATTTTTAATATTTTGAAAAGTAACAGAATTTAATAGAATAATTCCACGCTATTCTCGTATACATATATTTATATGCGTGTGTGAATGTATGCGCGCGCGCGTTTATTGTATATAACTCTATGGTTGATTTTGTTTATTGAGAGCAATTCACGAAAAAAATTGCAAAACAAAGATAAAAATAGTTGTAGGTCAATAGTGTCGTTAAGTATACTAGTGCAACTGGATTCTAGTTAGCAAGAAAAGTAGAATACATTCTACTTATACATGGATAAATATTCCAACTGTACGTGATGCATCAGCTGTTCATACTTGCCGCGATAATACTGACCTAGTTCAGTCCTTTAACTTTTCAGGTCGAGTTTTTGCTAGCTAAACTCCGCGCCAAGCATTTTAATAAATAATACATTTTGAAATCAAGATAATTGATATGTCATCTTAGAAATCTAGAATAATGAGCTTTAATATTGACTGTAGATCGATCAATAAGAATGAACGATAAGAGACGAAAAGTAAACAAGATAAGAATCCATATATATGTATTATTTTCTGAAATTTAATACTTTATATTAGCAGCGACAATAATAATTTATCGCAATTATTCATTTCCGAGCGCTTGCTAATAGCGAAAAGCAAATTACACCTATATACATAACTATAGATCTTGCATATAGTAAGCGAGCAAAATTTACAAATCACCTCGTGCATTCAGTAAAAAAAAACTACGCGAAGCTTGATCTACCTGATGAGACACGTGTCTACGCGTGATAATGTCTCGGCATTGAGCGAGGTCGTAGGTCGCCGTAGACCTGGACACGTGAATTCGATCGCGGTATAGCTATACTATGCTGTATACTTTCCAGCGATCAAAGCCTGGAAACGTAAACCAGGATGCGTTGGTCAAGTTGCGTCAACGTAAACAGCTCGCCTTGCTAAATCAGCGCTTTACGTTAATTGTTGATCTCTCAAGTTTCCGTATTTTGACAATAACTCTAAACAATTAACCAATATAAGCAATTGAGACTTTTGAATGGATAAATTTGGTTTTTGTAATTATCGCACGTTATCTTCCTAAGAATTACTTGTTTTGCATTAAATTTACAATAATTTATAAAAAACAAATAAAAAAATAACTATTGTTTTATACTGATTTAATAAAATATGCATTTTTAAATTGATAATTATTACATTTATATTATTGTTTCCAGAATTGTATTATTTTATTAAAACTGTAAGTAAATGATATGTACGTATTAGAAACATTCTGTAATAGTAAGAAATTTTAAAAAGGTTTTATTGACCTTTTAAATGCTATAATAACATTTTTGTATCCATTTAATATTTCAATAATTAGGGTGTGTCCTACACGGCTTGATTATTTTTATAATCAAAAATATATCCTACTAAACTGCTTTTATAAATCATATATCAACTTTTTATAACATTTTTCTTTTAATATAAGAACGATCTTATTATTTTACCTATAAAAACGTTCTTCAAGGGTATTTAAAACAAACAAAATTGATATAATTATAATTATATGCAAGAATAAAAAAAACTAAGCATACTTTATGCAAAGCTTTATAAATAACTAAAACTACAAAAAGTGATAAAAAGCCTATTTTAACAATCAAACCAACGATCGTTTATTTCAAATTCCACACTTTATGTTAAGTTATTAGAGTCAATTCTTTATATTTATATATTAGAAATAAGTTAATCCAATTCAGCACTCCACCTTTTTATGATTATATGATTAAATTTCAAGATTAAAAGACAACTAAAATAGATTATGAAAACTTATAATAAGAAACAAATTTTTTGAAAAAAACATAACCAACATAAGAAAAACGCAATAAAAGGTATGAAATATAAATGATAAAAATATGAATGACGTATACACGCATACTAAAAAAATCATTTCAACCGAATCGGTCAATTAGTGTTTGAATAATTGCTAAATAAATATAAAAAGGATTGAGTTCGAATTAAGAATCTTCTTTTTCGAATTTGGTAAAAATGGAATTTTATTTTTGAATACATTATTAAAAACTATTTTTATAGCTGCTTAAATCTGACTAGGTATCAGGGTTTACAAGAAACTTAGCAAAAATGTGTTTTCCGATTTTGCAACATAATTTACATTGCAGTAATATATAAATTAATTTAATGACAATTATATGATCTTTGGTATGAGCATCATGCATGCGTCCCTGAATACTTCTTGACCTTTTTTTTCACATCCATCGAAGTATGCTAGCTTACACACTCGATCTCAGTGATATTTTACATAATGCTTTAATGACTTTCGTCTATTTTTTGTCTCGTGTGCATAAGACTGTTGGATAGTTAGATAAAATCTTTATTTTTGTCGAGTCATTTGATGACTTTTGATGGGTTAGTTTGACGTTCAAATATACAAAATTCATAATAAGTATTGCTTTGTTATAAGTATAGATATATGCTTTTAATTAAAAATAAGTTACAGATTCGATTTCAAATATACCATTAGTTTTTATATTATCAAAGTATGAAATATTTTATTCTGTTCTGAAGGTTTATTAAAAATTAGATCATTTAGCATTGTGCATCGATAAAAGTTTGAATGATCAATTAAATAGTTTCGAACGTTAAAATGTTTGAAAACCCGAAAAATTGAAAAAAATAAGAAACTTGTTCGGGACAGGACAAGGTAGAAACCGGTATGTGCATCGTTCATCTGATGAGATTTTGAAAGTGAAAATTTATTTCTGACAAAACACATTTTACATCATTCGGAATAACACTCTTCCAATGCTAATTTAAAATTACGCATTTTATTTAAATTTATTTAAGAAATCGATTACCCATTATGTTCCACCTTCTGTTCTTAGGTCTAAAAGTAAAGAAAAATGCTTTCCCAAAGAGAAAGCTTTGTGATATTGTTAAAATTCGAGTTCTACGTATATAATTAAGTGTTTGAGTCCCTTGATTCTGGAAGTACAGATTTTGTAATGATTTCCGTCATCTGCATGTATAAATGTATATAAAAGTATGTGAGAGTTTATGCACGCGCACAAATATATCCGAATCTTGGTATATATATATATGTGTATGAATATATATATATATATATGAATGTGTGTGTGTGTGTGTGTGTGTGTGTGTGTGTGTGTGTGTGTGTGTGTGTGCGTGGGTGCGTGCGTGCGTGCGTGCGTGCGTGCGTGCATGCGTGGGTGCGTGCGTGCGTGCGTGCGTGTGTGTGTGTATGTGTGTGTGTTTGCGTGTGTGTTTGCGTGTGTGTATTTTTTAGACGTTTCAGAATATTTTAAAATAAAAATATCTATAATTTTTTTGTACGATGCATTCTTGAGATAAAAATTATTAAAGTTTTAAAAAACTCATTTTTTTTCATTTTTATGCTTGCGCTACGAGCAAACTAATGCCTCTTTTTTAAGGCAACAAAAACATAAACATCCTTGTAGTATTGCAGTTTAAAAGTACAATCAGTTTTTTACATTTAAAAACATCGTATAAAAAAATGTATTAGAATATTTTTATTTTTAAATATTCTGATGAACAAATTTTTTTCGAATTGAAAAAAATATAATTTTTAAATGTTAATAAAAATTATTAATAAGACTTAACCCTATAATTTCTTGATTATCCACCCAATAAATTATGATTTATCAAGACAAAATAAATAGAGAAACTGATTGTACTTTAAAACTGCAATAATAAAGGACTTTTAAGTTTTTCATACACTAAACAAGCGACATTAGTTACTCGTGGCACAATCATAAAAATTAAAAAAGAAACTGGTATTTAAAGCTTTAATAATTTTTATATCAAGTATGCATCGTATAAAAAACTTATTAGATTATTTTCATTTTAAAATATTCTGAAAAGTACGAAAAAAATTTGTCTAGTTCGGAAAAACGAAAATTTATAAATATTAATAAAAATTATTAGTAATAATTAAACGTCGCATTTCTCGACTGCCTGCCCAAAAAAATAGGATTTAGCGGACCAAAATAGATTTAAATAACCTTGGTAAATAATAAAGCTTTGAAGGTTAACGGAATCCTACTGATTTCTATAAAATTTAACAGGTATTCAATGTCTAGAATGTAACTCTCCAAAATTTATTGTAGTTTGCATTTGAGCAACGAAATATTATCTATATTTAGATCAAATTAATATATTTTAATTATGGAAAAAGCAAATTGAAACTTGGTTTCTTTATGATTTTTATTTTCGTCCTTAGAACTTTAGACGATTTTCTTATAAACTAAATTATTTATGTTTCAAGTAGTATTTTTTGATGAGCATAAAAGTAAAATGAATAAAATATTATAAAAAATTCAAAAATTAATTTTAGAACTCATCAATTTTCTGCAAAAAAATTTACATGTCTCAGACTATACTTACCCACTATTTTTTCGTAGAAAATTGGTAATAAATTTTAATTAAAAAATGTAAATTGAAATTCTGACTTGGTCAGTCGATGCCAAATTTTAAACCAAACAAACTAAACTTTATTAAATTCGATTTAAATAATTTTTAAAACTTTGGTATTTTGTATAATTGCGTTATATTTACATAAATGTTGTAAACATTAAAATGCTATAAATTTTTAATAATTGATTATATTTAAAATAAAGAAATTAAAAAATGATTGCAAATTTAATGTTTAACTCTAGAAAGTTACTAATCCAAAAATTGAATAACTGCTTTCTCCAGTAAAGTAACGATTATCGAAAATACTAATTTTTGACGCAGATTATATATAGTCCTTGCAATCTTAAAATGAGATGAAATATTATGAAATAAGAATTTAATAACGTAAAATTAAGAAGAGTAACTTAAAATATCAATAAATAAAGTAAAATTCTTCGAAATAACGGAAAACCAGCTAAAGAAAAAACGCAAAAAAAATGAACAAAATAACATAAAAATATCGAAAAATATCTTAGAAATTGCAAAAACATAGTTAGATTTCTCGAAAAATGTAAAGATGAAGATAACAATTTTCTTATACACCCCTAGCTTATTTCCAAACTTTTTTTTACCAGAGTATAGTTGGAGTGTATACATCGAAAAAGAGCAAAATAAATTACCAACTTTTTTTCAGTATCACAAAATATATCATAGTTGTTTCCTTAATGAAGAAGCAAATATGAAAACATTTAATTTTTTAACTTCATTCGATTACTGGAGCAATAAAAACTCATTCGTTATAAGTTCTTTATGTACACTGAGGTAGTTTCAAAATCAATGTTTAAGTTATCTTCAACTATTGAATAAATAAATAACTTCCAATCCTCAATTAGTTCTTATACAGCTAATTTTGTTTTAAAAAATAATTTATTAAAATTATTAATTTCTTCTTTTCAGAGGAATATTTTCTCAACGATCCAGAATTAAAAGATAAAATTCCGCCAATGTATCTAAGCCATAAAGATATATACGAAGAAGCTGTTCGAAAAGGATGCTTAGTTTTAAAAAAAGTTCGAGAACTGCAAAACATGGGAAAAGGAGATATGGATGTTTTTTCGTAAGTTTAATTTTATACATAACATTTTTTTTATTTTAATCATAAAATATGTTTTAAAAATCAATTACCACGGCATAAAGTTATATTTAAAAAACAACATAATTATAATTTTCAAATAATAATTTTTGCAATTCTTTTAGAAATTGTATTAATTTTTAAAAGATCGTAAAAATTGATTTACGTATTAGCCGCACTGAACCTAATAACTCAGGTGTCGTTATTTGTATTAAAAATTACTGTTGAAGTATAAACATAACAGAATATTATTTTAATATGTAAAATGATAGCTGATTAATACTTCTGGCTATATAAGCTGTCTGATTAAAAAACTCAATATTAACAATTAGTTTCAATGCCCAAAATAGTAAAGTAAATATTTCAATGACGTCTGTGACAAAATGTTTTTACAGGCAAGTGTTGGGTGGAACTTTAGGATCAGCAATACTTAAAGATGGTAATCCTCTTACTTTGCACTGGGTAATGTTCATTCCAGCTATAATGGGACAAGGAACAGTCGAGCAACAAGGATACTGGATAGCGCGGGCCTGGTCATCTAGCATCATTGGTACTTATGCTCAGGTACATTTTTATTTGACCTATTAATTAGTACTTTGTTTATTTTCAGAATTTATTTAAGGAAGTTTACCAAAATTAGATAAGATATTTATATATCAAAACCTAATACAACTTTTCCTTTAATATTACATGCGCATCATGCGTATGTACAAAAAATTTTAAGTCATTAACAAAACATGCAAGTTTTTCTAAGTTTTGTTTAACCTCATAGTTTTAAACTTGACATCATCATGATAATTTACATTAGAGGACTGAGTTTTAAATAAAAATTCATGTAAACATCACATTTAACGTTTTTACGGACTTAAAATATGAGAGTAAAGTTAACATCAACATATACTATTACTAAATGAGGGTTTATTTTTATTTCTGATTTATTTAAGAAATTAAAAATTGGACTCTATTTTACGTTATTTCATATCAAGTTTCATATTTTTAAATAGTAAATTATAAAAAAATCGTAATGTTGAGGTCTAACGTTTCAAAAAATACAAGTTATAAACATTTTGATTAAATCCAAAAGTAACTAGTCCTCAAAAAAGTTCCAATCGAAGAAGAAAGCAAATGAAAACTTACTTTCCCTAAATACTCTAATTTCACTTTCCTTTACGTAACTTTGTTCAAAAAATTTCTTAGCTGCATTATTTTTGCTTCAAGCGGAAGATACAGACAAATCCCAAAATTGTAGCTTTTTCTCAATTTGTGTAAAATACAATACTGTTTTTTCTTAAAATTGTTTATTGGATGTAAATAATGTATATTAAATATAAATATTTTATTGAATGTGGATAACTACATCATTGCGTACTTTTGCAATGACATTCTTAAGTTCTGGTCACACTGGCAGAAATGTCTTTGAAAAAATTATATACTAGTTAGTTAAGCGATGCCACAAACTGTAAAAATCTAAACAATTATACTATATTTCATAAAGTTATACAAGACAGTACGATAAATTTTCGATGATGGTCCCTGATAATTATATAGGGGCTCCCGTAATTTTTACCCTTCCTAAATAAATTATTTTCTCAGATAATTTTGTTATTACAAAAGCTATTGTGCTTACGTATTCTAATTCAATAAGTGCTATAAAGAAATTTGAATTTTTTTTAGACTGAGCTGGGTCATGGGACATTTATAAGAGGTTTAGAGACGACTGCAACGTACGACCCTTCAACACAAGAATTTATTTTAAACAGTCCAACGTTGACTTCTTACAAATGGTGGCCGGGAGGACGTAAGTTTATGTTTTAATTGCGCCAAGACTCAAGTAGTTTTTACAAATTTATATTTTCAAAAATTTAATTAATGAATTTTTGTTTGATAGTTGGACAAACAGCAAATTACGCAGTTGTTGTAGCACAATTGTACACTAACGGTGAATGTAAAGGAATTCATCCGTTTGTAGTTCAACTTAGAGATGAAGAAACGCACGAGCCCTTACCAGGTAATAATGGAAGACCATAAATGTTTTGAAATTTTTAATAAATTTTAACTTTAAAATTCATACTTTCGTATATATTACTGATTTCTACATACTTTTGTGCATATCTATATATGTATTATATTAAATGATTTTATTACTTGAAAACACCACAATGTTTATAGTTTGGGAAGCAATATTAATTCTTTAATCTGCAGGCATTAAAATTGGTGAAATCGGTACTAAACTGGGGATGAATGCTACTAACAATGGTTTTCTTGGTTTTGAAAACGTAAGGATACCAAGGGAACACATGCTTATGAAGAATTCAAAGGTAGTTTTATATTTTTTAAATATAATTTGTTTTATTAGTAAAATTGTAAGTAACACTGAAGCAACATTAATATTTATTTTTTGGTGAATTTAGGTTTTAGAAGATGGAACATATCTAAAATCTCCAAGTGACAAATTGACTTACGGAACCATGATGTTTGTTAGAGTCGTATTGGTAAGAGACGTATCCAAATACCTTTCCAAGGCAGTGACAATCGCTATTAGATACAGCGTCATTAGGAGACAGGGCCAAATCAAGCCTGAGTAAGCAATTTACGTGCATGTTAATCTTGTAGTTTCTTTAAGAATTAATAATGAATATTATCTTCAGTGGACCAGAAACACAAATTATCAATTATATAACGCAACAATATAAGCTGTTCCCGCATTTATCAGCGTGCTTCGCTCTACTGTGGGCCGCAGATTGGATTTGGGAGATGTACAATAACGTCACTGCAGAACTAGATCAAGGAGAGTTAGATAGACTTCCAGAGGTATAACAACTTCTGTTTCTACAAGAAATATAAAAATGTTGTGAAAATTTAAAGTACTTCTTTTTCCTATTCGTTCAATGTATTAAAAAGATAAACAAGGCAACAACATATTATGATTAAGTTAGTAAAAGGAAAGAACAAATTTCAGTTGCACGCGCTGGCTTGCTGCTTGAAGGCGGTCGCTTCTGCTGATGCGGCCTTCGGTGTGGAGCAGCTGCGACTCTCGTGCGGCGGTCACGGCTACATGGACGCAAGCAACTTGCCGACGACGTACGGATTGGTTACCGCGGTCTGCACGTACGAGGGCGAGAACACGGTGCTGCTTTTGCAAACGGCCCGTTACCTCGTCAAGGCCTGGAAGCAGGCTATCAGCGGCGATACGCTTCCGCCGACGATCAAGTACCTCGAGCTTCTGTCTCGCCGAATCAAGCAGCGTCCCTGGAAGAATACCCTCACCTGTATTGTTCGGGCTCACCAGGCCGTTGCTGCAGGGTAATTATTATTTCGAATCTTTAATAAGCCAGTAATTATTATAGTAATTATTGTTTTGTTCCTTTGGATTATTACCGCTGAGTGTATTTGTATATATACATATATATATGTTCATTCAAAAAAGACCAAAATTTTCACTGTCTTTAATACAATACGGTTTTTTTAAGTGTATATATATAAGTTTACACAAGCGCGCGCGAATGCACACGTATACTCAATGTTGATAAATAATTTTTAAAATATTTTCATAATATTAATTGTGCATGTTTATATTAAAAAATATATAAAAATTAAAATTTAATGAAATATATGTATATTATCGTGGGATGTAACAAGTCAATAATTTTATATATTTTTTTGTTTTATTATTCGTAAAGGTTAATAATCATTACATAGATTCTGTTGCATATTAATTCGAGCAATATTTGTTCTCTAAAAAGGAAAATCAAACAGGCGACTGACAATATGGATCGACGCGTGCGATGCGGTATGTCGTCGGAAGATGCATGGAATGAGACGAGCATAGAGCTGGCTCAGGCAGCCGAAGCTCATTGTCGGGCTTTTATAGTCCTACGGTTTGTCGAGTCCGTGAGAGGTTTAAGTACCACGGTTTCTAAACCATTACACGAAGTTCTGATGCAGCTGTGCGAGTTGTATTCTGTTAATTCAGTCCTCTTGCGCCTTGGTGACTTTTTACGGGTAAGTGGAAATACATAAGTGGCATACGTAAAGTGATTTTTTAAATATTTTATATAAAGTAAATAGTTGTGCATAGAGTAGTTTAGCATCTTTATGAAAATAATAACAGAATATTACATTCGATATAGAGTGCGGTGCATTAATCGTAGGTGAAAAATATTTTTCAGCTGTTTATATTTCTTGCTGGAATATTTCAGATATCGAGATATAAGGAAAATCGGAATTATAGGCCTTAATGCTTTTAAAAAAAACTCTGAAAAATAGCGTTTATTTCAACATTTTCCTACAAAATAAAGATAAAAATATCAACAACTTGAGTTTTTTTTAAAAGTTAGAATCTAAAATTCTAGTTTTCTTCAAACACTGAGAAAAATTGTATAACAAATATTGTTTTGTTATATAGGCCAGCTGTCACATCTTTGAAAAATCAAACAAAATTTAATATAATTATAGCAAAATTTACTATATTTTAGTCAATTTTGTTATAAAACATAGTAATATTTTTGATTTTTCGAAGATCTCACAGCTTTCCTATATAACATACCAATATTTGTTATACTTTTCTCAGTGTATATATAGACATCTAAAAACATGTTAAAGTTTGAACAAAATCTATGACCCGCAGGGGGGCTTAGGCCTCTCCTAACTAGCCAGAAAATGATTTCGATGTTTAACAGGGAGACAATTAATTTTTCAGCATTCAGGCCAGAAAGTTCACATTTCCGAATTCATTGCGTGCCTAGAAAATAATTTCTATAAGTCTTTTCCGGCCTAACATGAGCTAGAAAAAATGAATTTTATTCCAGCCTCAACGCTGAAAAATAATGTTCCAGCCGCGGGTAATCGCGCAACACTGCGACCAGCTGAGCTGGAAAATCACAATTTCCGGCCTTATGATGAAAAACACTATTATTTAACGCGTGCAGTAACTATACAGTGTAGTACAAAATTTAAAAAATATAGTAATACATCAAACATACATTTATACTGAAAATACTTATCTAGAATAATAAGTAGGGAACAGTGTGGTGAGATAGAATGGGGAAATACTCAGGAAAGGGATGGCTTAACGTTACAGCGAAATAGCCAACTTAATAATAAAAAAAAAGCTTGAAAAGGAGTATAGTATTTTTTCCTGTCCTATCTAGCCACACTGGCAGAGAAACAACCCTCGTGGGCCCGACGTGGGACGCACGTGGGATCCTCATGTCTTACCTCTTCTTAACTTTTTTTGAATTCACGCTGAACGCACAGCTGCGCAAAAAATATCGGTCCTGTGGAGCACGTGCTAGATTTCCTTCGCACGAAATTCGTGAAGAAAAGTTTTTTGATATAATAAGATTTTTGTAAATTCATAAGAGTAAAATCATACAATTAAATTTAATTTTATCAAAAGTAACTAATAATTGTTATCTATTTAAGCAATTTAATTTCACTTATATACCAACGTAGTTTTAAAATCTGAAATTACATATGTAATTATAAAGTCCGTTTTCTAGGAGAAAAACCATCTTTACACATTACCAAAAATCGACTTGTAAAAACAGATAAATTAATAAAAAAACAATGATTGTTTCGACAGTTTTCGTGCCTAAACACTGAAGATGTGCCTTCTTTGCAAAAGCGACTGGAAGAGATGCTTGCAGCGATTCGGCCGAATGCCGTCGGCGTAGTCGACGGCTTCGACATACGCGACGAAATTCTCGGCTCGGCCCTCGGCGCCTACGACGGCAACGTCTATCAGCGACTCTACGACGAAGCTATGAAGAGCCCGCTTAATCAGGAGAGCGTCAATCAGTCTTACCACAAGTATCTCAAGCCCTTCATGAAAAGTAATTTGTGAGTCGGCCGAATCTTGTATTTATCGCTAAAAGCTTAAAGTACTTGGACGAACTTTAGGTTTCGTTCTCTTCCATTGTATGCTTCTGCTCATTTTCTCTCTTGTGTCAAACGTTAGAAAAAGTTCAAGTTTTACCAATTTTAATAGATCCGTACAGATTATTGTTCTACTGCAGTCTGAGATATATATTTAAACAAGGTGTTGATATTCATCTTTAACGATTTATCCAATTAAAAGAATTTTCTATAAAATTAGCTTTAATGATCTACTAGTTTTTACACTAGTATTTTAGATATATTTAAAATGACAATTTTTTAATATTCTAAAGTAGGACCAAATCAATTAAAATATAATAATCTATTGAAAAATATTCATATCTAAATGAAACTTTTATGCTTAAAAAGGAAAAACTTTCTTAGGGCATTTTAAGAACAAATTTTCTACAACACTTAGAATTAGAAAAATATTAAAAGTTAAACTCTACCTTTGAGTGATTTTAAGAAATTTAATTAAAAATGTTCTATATCGAATTCGATGAACTCAGACAAAAGTTAAGAAAAATATCAGTACAGCTGTATTTACAATATTATATAGAGCATCGACGATATATAAAAAAAGTATCATTGTTTTGTTGTTACAACTTTAAATGCTTCAAATGAAGTTGTTTAAATGTAATTAAGGGTCTAGCTGTTGGATGGAATTTACACATAAATATTCCTTCTTTTTGTAATGAATTTATTTAGACACTTTATTAAAATTAGCATTTTTCTGATAATGCTTAAAAATTAAAATCAAAATGTATCATTCATGAGACAAGAACTACAGCGAACGTGTCAATGTGATAAGACTATCAATGTTAATGGTTTATATACATAGATTTATTTGTTATCTAGTATTACTACTGTCTATCACAATCTTTGTAAATGTACAATTTATATTGTTGCTCAGTTATGCAACAAATGTTGACGTTTTTAATACTTTTAATACATTCTATGTATAAATATAGGTTTATTAAATTCAAGATTTAGTATAATATTGTTTGATAAGTATATTTATGACTATATTCGACGGGTGTATTGATGATATTAAATGAGATTATGAGAGTAAATAATTATTTTTATATGAAATGTTGAAATAAAAATTGTGATAAAAATTTTGTAGTAAATTTTTTAACATGACTTATGACCAGAAGCTTATAATATAATCGATAAATATAGTGAATATTACTCGAATTTATATATCTAGGAAAGGAATAAAATAGCATAACATCAACATTCATAAAAATGAGAGATAAAAAATGCCAACATTAATTATCTATAGCATACACTTATGTATATACACGACGCTACTATAAAATAACTACACTCTAGCGTGCTGGCTGTCTCAGTTGGCTACCTACTGAGGTCTTGTTATAAAACGATTTAGAACGGGAAAAACCCTCCGAAAGTATTTACTACCCTCAATAAACCAAGGTCAGCCTTTTATAGTTTACTCGAATAAATTTCAGCAAGAAAGCCACATCGTTGAGATCTCGACTACCAAATTATACAACCGTAAGTATAAAAAAAAGGCCAAAAAACTTATTTAAATTAACTGAAAATTTCAAGTTTGGCGGTTTCTATCGTCTACAATTCTTTAAAGAACTCCACATGCACTTAAACTGGCAAGCCGCAAATACTATTCATAGTTATACAAAACTATAGCGTATATATACGGGTTTTTGAGGTACTTATTTCATTCCCGTCGTTGTTTTCAGCCTATGGAATTTCAAAGGCGTTAAAAATAAGGGTTGAAGGGGTAAGTTTTCAAATCTTTTGTGACAAAAATATTTTCTGGGTCTCCTATGTCATTACAAAGAATATGTCTCAAAGTCGAGTACTACAATTTTCGAGTACGACAGGAACCTCGATGACGATTGCATACCAAGTTTGGTCAAAATCCATGGAGAATCACTAAAGTTATTCCAACTCGTACATATATGATCCACTAGCCAGATAAGGGGTTAATTAATTTCCAATACTTAATTATTTTCTAGACCTGTATAGTTGTATACCAATTTTATAATATGAAAAAAGAAACAAATTCTGATTGAGAGGTTCTGTATTTCTTTATTTCTGTATTTTGCGATTCGGCAAATATGTAAAAACAATCTATTTTTTATATTTCTCATTATACTTGGCAGTATTTCTCAGTATCCAAATGACTTCAAAGTTTCAAAATTCATTAGATTTCAGTTTTCCATATTATCAAGATTTATTTTCAAATCAATAAAAAAATTTGTAAACTAAATAAGTAAGGTAAGAAGATACAATTATTGTTAAGAAAGCATATACGGGATCGCCTTAACCTGAAATAAATTTTACAACCAGCTTTTGTCTACTTATTGGCGTGCTCTTGTCCAGAAACCCTCTTAGCCCAGGTATCTAATACTTGAAAGCAACGACAGAGCAATCATTTTAAGCACATACTTATTTTCAGTTCAATCATTTATTTTCAATCATGGTCATATTACAATTGTTAATGATGAATTGCAAAGGAAAATTCATTAGTATTAGAATGTAATACAATGATCATAAAAATATTTATGTTCAAATTTATATTATACTTATGCAAGTATATAATTTTATTGAAAACAGAATATTTTCAACTTACTTTCAAGATACATTATTAAAATTGCTAATAATGCATCCAATTATTGCAGTAATGTTGATCATCAAATTATACAGGTATTTTTATGTACCGCAGGTATGATCATTTTAGATATCTGTGAGAAATTATTTTCGATATATTTAAATTTATTATAAGCTAAAGAATTTTTGTGGACATTACAATAAATAGATAGCCATAAAATAATCTAGAGACATTGACAGATAACTATATTTGCTGGCTACATATTCCTTGTTATAGAGAGTATGAACCCGAGTTTTTGTTTTTAATATTTGATTTTTTAAGAATGTATCGTCATTATGTTGCTTTTTTTTTATTGAAAAATAAATATAAAAGAAAGTGACTTAATAAAAACGTGATAAAATTCGTTCCTACATTGTCGTTAACGAGGAGGATTTGTCATCACATCTACTTGAACATTTTCCCTCTAATAGCACGAAACGTTTTAAATACGTGTTATTGACGTTTTCTAGGTACGCAAATTAGTTAGAAATTAAAATTAATAATTAAAAAAAAGTATTAAAATCGAGAATAATGAAATAAACAAGAGGGCGGCATAATAAATGTCACAGAATCGTATAACATAATAAATTTTATTCCCACCTCAACGATAATGGCCACTTATTTCCCTGAAAAGGCGCTCTGAAAGTGGCCTATTATTCCCGCAAAACTCGAGGAGGAAAATAATGGGCCAAAAAATAGAAAAATTATTGAAAAAATCAAATAAAAACAAATAAGTGGCCACAGTTAAGGTGGCAATAAAGTACTATATGCACCTCGAGAGTAAAGTCAATTATTCCCTCGGGTAATTACTGCCCTCGCTACGCTCGGGCAGCAAAACACCCTCGAGAATAATATGCGACTTTACTACCTTGGTGAATAATGTACTATAATTTTTGCTCCGACATATTTGCAATGTTACATATTGTAAAAGCTTTTCAGTAATGTTATATTTATGATTTATTTGTGAAATGGCAGAGTATTCTACCTTTCTCGACTAACTTTTAAACTCGATAAAAATGATCCTATATTTTTTATAGTATAGCTATACGTAATATTCATAATAATCATTTTAATTTCAGTAATATCGATATTTTTACACGTTTTTCAGTCGCATGAGATTTCGATGTAAGATCTGACTCCAGATCTCACCTGAGTTTTCAAAATAGTACATTTAATTTTAAATATATCAAAACATATTTATAACATTTTTTTTCACTATTAAAATTTCAGTAAGGAAGTAAAAAATATAAAACGAAAAAAAAATTTTAAGTAATTAAATACTGCTTGCAATGTTAAATGCCTCATACTAAAAACACGAGTGAAAAGTTAGGTCCAGCTCACACTTTTAAAAAGTATATAATATTTGTACAAACTATGAGTAAATATAGTATAATAATAAATATAAAAAACTAAAAATATAGTATTTAAAAGGTGAAATACAATTATACAATCAGTTTATAAATATTAATTTATTTATTAGAATTGTGAATACATTCATTTCTTTTGTACTCATTATGTAAAAACTTCTATATTTTTACATTATTCAGTGCGTTTAAAATATAAGAAAATAGTTTAAAATAAATTATGAAAAATTTGGTACTATCAAAAATATACGAGAGCTATTTATATATCTTTTTTTTATATATACTCAACAAATCCATAGTTTTCATAAATTATTTTTATCTTTTCATGTTAATTACGAACAATCTTCACGTAATCATAACATTTACACGATAAATATATAAACTACTATTTCAAGTCAAAAATAGTAAACTGTAGGTACAAGATAATTTATCACAGTACTCTAAAGTTATTAAATATTGTTTTGTACAAGATTTATTTAAATAAAATTATGTTTTTAAGGCCATTTAATCTTCATACACTAATATAACACTAATTTTAGAATAGATATAACAAAAACTATTTCTTAAAAAAAAGAAAAAAACGATATCTATAAAAATAGTGTTTTTAAATGCAGATGAATCAAAACTAAAATATATATTATAAAAATAAAATTGAATAAGTAGCTTTAATTATTATGTTAGTAAATATTAATTTTAGAAATATTTCTAATTTAATCAATATAAGATATTAGATAAAATATAATATAAAAATTTAAAGTTTTTTTCATAAATTACAATTTTTATTTACCAACATAATTTCAAACAAAATCTTTTTGAACACTTGTACTTTTTAGTTAATAAAAATGAATACTATTTAAATTTATCTATAGAATTGTTGCATGACAAAAAAATATTTCAATTAAAAAAAAAAAAGAAAAAAAACAAATGGAAACGTTTGTGTGCATGCAAATTATTATCAAAACTTTGACGTTTAATTCCTAAAATTATTAAACTCTTTTGAATTAAATTATGATTAAAAAACATTAATTTTTTACACATCTACTATAATAACTAGTAGTTGCCATTAATAATCAATAGTGAAAATATTCTCTTCTAAACATGCACATGCATATATAGAATTTTACATTTCTCTTATTTGAAGATAAACCTTATTAAACGTCAAAGAAAAAAATTATGTTTACAAAAAGTATAAATGGTTATTAAATCTTGGATGAGCTGGTTGATGCAAGTATTGTGATACAAAAAATGCCAACTTATGAGCGTACTGGCAAGGAGCTGGTACTCTTACGGTGCCACTGAAGTTATAATACATATGGCACAACTTAAATGTTACTAATTGAATTTTATCAGGATTTAGAGCCAAGGTATCTGCAATAACGTTGTAAGCAGTTGGAGCAACAGTTCCTTGTTTAACACTTTGTGAAACAATGAAGAAGTCGAATTTGAGAGGATCTGTTATGACGTCATCAACTACCGTCCCAGGTAATGGATTTTGTCTGTTGTAAAAAATTCTTGTGTTGATACGTTTAGTAACAACAATGAAGCCAAATTTCAAATCTACTTCCCTATAGATCATTTTAAGCCTCCTTTTGATATGAGTAACTTCGTACTCATGTACAAATGGAAGTTGCCCCTCTCCAACACCATCACGATAAACAATAATACGAGCCGGCAACTTTCCGTTTATCTTTCGGTACTCCTCGACAGCATGTCCTAAATGAAGTGACAAATCGTTTGAAAGTTCTTCTCCACTTGTATGTCTACTAACAGCACTGTAGTATCGACCATAGTTTCCATCTAGAGATGCCACAAAAGCACCTGTAAAAAAATATTACAATTTAAAATTTTACAACTTAAAACACATTTTTATAAGCTTTTCGAGCTTCTAATTATCTTAAAATATTACATCATTATTAAATTGTTTTAAAATATTTTTTAATGTAGTACAAAAAGACAGGAAAAAAGCACTATTATTTTTAAAATATTAAATTCATAGAATCTTTGTCATCTTATAAAATTTACAGTAAGCAAATAAAAATAACTTACCAAAATCACCACCAACAGAAGATTTCTCGTGACAAACATCAAATCCAGCTACCATTAAACCTGGAAGAATATTACCAAGATCGACAGACCAAGGAACTCCACCAAGTTTACAATTCATTTGTACAGCAACTTTACAGCCTACAGCATTCAGCATATTAGGATTCTTCTGAGTTAAAGTTCTAGCTAACACTACCTGACTTGGAATTGGTCTATCAATGCATAATTTTTTCTTAATTGCAGAATACCTTTGTGCATTATTATTTGAAACGACACAAAATATTAATTGAGGATTTGCAGTATCAGTTAGTTTTGATAAAATAGCCATAAATGTATCGACTCGATCATCAGCTATTACATGCATTGTAGGCGCTTGAATTTTCATTTGAACTTTTGTACCTGCAGCCATTACTGCTGTGACAAATGTCTGTAAAATAAAAATATAACAAATAAGAATAATTAGTAACAAAACAATTTACAGTTTTTCATATCTAATACTTATTAAAAACTGACAACTATTAAGCATTTTTTGAGTTTTAGAATACTTACTCTTGCTTGGTCATTTAATCTTTTTGGTACAACAACAATCCATTCCTTGAGATCTGCAGTTTGTATCTGTGGTTGTGCTTGCATATCGAAATTCCAGTCACATGGTTGAGCTGGCTCTTTTTTTATTCCACCACGATAATAAATTAATTGTTTAGGCAAAACTCGTCCGGGTAGACTTACAAGTTGTCTGTCAAGATTAAAGTTCCACTGATTGAATTCGTCTATTATTTCTGGTGTAGACATTAGACGCTGATTGAGTCTCATCAATCTGTCAATTCTACCAGCAGGAGCAATTCTCGTATGTTCAGACATGGCTTTCATCAAACTGAAGTTATTTCTCATGTCATCTGTCAGTCCAGTGCTTCGGCATAACTCTGGTATCAAGTAAATTAATTCATCGACTCCAGCTCTACGATCGCGTGCTTTTGATCTTGATACTATTAATGGCTGCTTCATATCTCTTATAGTTATTTGATATTTTTGTCTGTAATATTGTGCATACGAAATTTCTGTACCATCATGTAGCCTAAAAGTATTTGCAGGTGTAGAGTTGAAGTCAACATCATCAATCCTGTAAGTCCGATTGTTATAATCCGTAAGAACAACGCATCCAATTACAGAACTTTGGAACATATTCTGGAAAATAAATAAAAAATTTTTTCATAAGAATGTAAATTTACTGGTAATTAAGTAAAAAATAAGAGAAGAAAATTGTTTCTTCTCTTTATTTTTATTTAAAATTTGTTTAAAAATTATGTTTAAAAATAATACCTGATAGTTTCTTGGACTTTTATTATAGCATTCATACAGGACATCCAATAGTGTTTGATTACGCATTACTTTATGCGAGATTTCTGTACACATCATTACACCAGTATCATGTTGCCTAATTGACGTAACATATCCGGGCCACAGCTCTAATTTATAATCTCTGATTTCAATCTGTAAAATATAAAGATTAATGATTTTTATGCTTTTCAATGAATAAATGTATAATCAAGCATAATCAAAGTCTTTTATATTACCTTACTAAGTGCATCATAATAATTTCTACCCACTAATTGAAGCCTTAACAACTCTAAACATTTTCTCACTATGAGGTTAAAGAATTGGATATAATGGTAGTCGCCTCTAACTAAATCGCCAACAAGTCGAATTTTAATATTCATGGGCTGGTTGTCTTCATTTCGAGTTGAATTAAATTCCAATGGCTAAAAACAAATAATAAATTAGTGTTTAAATTGTTATTCTTATTATTGTTTAGAAGATGGAAAAGTCATTATAATCAATATTGAATCAGTTTAATTTTAAAAATGTATACCTGAGGTAGTCGATTGCTTGTATATAATACTGATCCATCAAAGATATAAGCACCAAGATCCTTTCTATGGGTACGAAGAAGAGACTTGCGAACTAAAGTTCTATCTTCATCAGGTGCAATATCAACTCTATACTGGTAGAGACACCAATCAGTCTCACTTATAAGTTTAAAATAATTAGCTTGTAGTTTTACGGGCTGCCCAGTAGTACCTAAAAGAAATATTGTATATGATTATAAAAATATTTTATCTATGTTTTTTCTCAAAAGTATGAAAAAAAAATACTAAAAATAATTTGATAAAATTAAGAGCAATTTATTGACAAAAATTAAAGTTTTAAGTTTCACCATACTTTTTTAAAGTAATTGTTATTGCTGTTTCTTAAAACTTCTTTTTTTTAATTATAATTAAAAATAAAATTTACCTTTCTTTGAAGTAATATGCTTAGGCTTTGTTTCAATCTCAGAAACAGGTGGAGGCCTTTCTCTTCTTTCATTATCATCTCCCTTAGGCTTTCTTGTAGCAGACGCACTATCAGAAGAAGTTAATGTGCTTCTGGAACCTCCATTACCAGCAGGTTGTTTTCTTATAGCACCTCCATTACCAGCAGGTGCTTTTCTTATAGCACCTCCATTACCTGTAGGTTCTTTTCTTATAGCACCTTGTCCTACCATTTGTCTAGGAGATTGATTGGCAGTTTCAATGTTAGGATGACTGGCAGGTTGACTGGCCGGATGATTTGCTGATCGATTGCCCCATGCACCAGCAGGTTGATTAACAGGCTGACTTGTTGGTTGACTGACAGTTTGGACGGTAGGTTGACTGGTCGGTCGATTTGCTGATCGATTTGCCCATGCACCAGCGGGTTGATTAACAGGCTGACTTGTTGGTTGACTGGAAGATTGTTTGGCAGACTGATTTGCTGATCGATTTGCCCATGCACCAGCAGGTTGATTAACAGGTTGACTTGTTGGTTGACTGGTGAATTGTTTGGCTTGTTGGTTTGCTGATCGATTAGCCCAAACTCCTGAAGGTTGATTAGGAGGCTGACTGGTAGGTTGATTAGCACGTTGACTGGTAGGTTGACTAACAGATTGACTGGCAGATCGATTAGCCCAAGCATTAGCAGGTGGTGGAGTTTGAGTAGCCGGTTGGCTAGTTGGTTGATTTACAGGTCGAGCCACAGTTTGATTAGTGGATTGACTTGTAGCTTGATTAGTAGCTTGATTGGCCGATTTCTTTGCTCCTCCCTTTTTCTTACCCATGATTATCTGCAAAAAGTTTTTAAATAAAATTAATTTAAATTCAAATAGATTGTTAAAAGGTTACTTTAAAAAAAAAATGAATTTGTTTAGTCAAATAAAATTTTTTCCTCACTACAAGTTACTAATTTCTTAGGGATATAAAACCTAAATAAAATGAGATTCTGGTAAATATTTTTCGCATATGAATAAGCGAATATCACCTATAGGTCACAAAAATAAACAAATTTTTCTACCGACTTTACCGAATTTTAAATCATTTTGTGTATAGAAATTTTTTAAAATGAAAGTTTTGAATTTTAGTTAACGTTAAGAAGCTTCCAATTATTAGAATATTATACACCTATTACATTCGTATTTGAATAAGCTGGGCTACAGCGCGAATCAATGTGACCAACACGCAAATTATCGGTCGCTCAGCTCCAACAGGTAAAGTTAGGTTAAATCTTTCAAATTTTAAATGACTGCAACACAATAGTTTAAAAAGAATGGGGGAGAAAACAATGAAAGTAGCCGGTTAGATTGTCGAAAGTAAAGGAAAACGAGAAAAGTTAAAAGCAAAAGTGGAAAGTCAATAAATACAACTGTTAAAAAATTGCACTTGCACGTTTAAGATTTCACTAATCAGCAAGAGCAGAGAGAGAGTAAACAATCTCAACTATCCAAACACTTACTCTGAGCGGGCGGCGGCGAGTCCTCGGCAAAAGAAGTACGAATGTTCAATCAGCAAGTAATTAAAAACAGCAATCAGTGCAATAAGTCTGTAAGCAAGAGCCCAGCTGCAGGAAATACAACTTTGGCACGATTACGCTTCAATTATCAAAGTGTCGAAAATGTTGCCAAGCCAAGAAGACCTGCTTCCTTCGTGAACGTCGGAGAACAACTGAAGAGCGCTCTAGCCGGCTGCGACTTATGTACTAGTTATAGGAGCCTCAAGCCGGCCGATCTGCCGGCCTGCCGGTGCACCTATAGGGTAGGACGGCCAGCCTACTACCCCCTCTTTGCTTTCTCTCCTCAACCCCTCTTCGCACGGGCCGTAGCTCTCCTCCTCCCCCTCCTTTTTTTCATGTTCGACAACAACAAGTGGCCGCACGTTTTTGCGAGGATGCGTTCGTCGAAACGCATATTTAATTATGTACATGCGCGCTGCCCTTAATTTTTACATTGTTTATGAGGATTATATTCCAGAGGCATAGAAGAATTTCAACGCTAATTTTTTGATATTAATGTTGATTATTTTTTCATTAAAATTCTCTCACTTTTGTTTTCATTTCTTTCCAATGTGTATGTCTCTCACTAAAGTCAGACACATAGCCCACTCTTTCTCTCTGTCTTCGTATACGATGAAGCTATAGCAGAGGCGTTAAATTTCTGCTGACGAAAATCAGACAGCAGGTTTTATTCTTGTACTGACTCCGCGCGCGCGCTCGACAGCTTGATGCAGCTACTTACAGCCCCTCCACGATTGTCTGCATCAAACTACGCACAAGTTATTTCATTAAATTTGTTTTTATGAAATATCGGACTTTTTATTAAAAATAATTTTAGCGCTCGAATATTTAATTTGTTTTATTATTATTACGTTTTTCAGTTACATAAACATTTTAAATTTCATTCTTATTTTGGCAGTGTAACAATTTAATTAAAAGGATTATAATTTATATCAAACTATTCTTACGTAGAAAGTAAAACGTTTACATACATAAATATTCAACCAGTCCTGAATTATTAACACTAATAAATATTTAAAATAATCAAATTAGAATTAAATTTTTTTCGCCGTTGAAAAAATGCGGTATATGCAACTCATGAAAAAAGCTGTTTTAGAGATGCTTGTGACAATTTTACCACTTGACTTTCAATTCTAGGTACTAAATACACTACTTCAACCTCGCTTGAAAAAGCTCATTTTCTCCCCTTGATGCATGATAATGTACCATTATAAATAACTTGTTTTAAATTATTTTAAAAAATGTCCGGGAATTAAGAAAATATAATAAAATCTACAGTTGCGTGGTCGATTCAATAATTCTGTCTTTAAATATAAAAGGATGCTTCTTAATCTTCTGTAAACAATACATATTCTTTAGGAAGGAAAGAAAAAATAACGCTGTTGATCTCCACTAACCAAGTTTATTTTGATTGCCATTATTTTGAGGCAATCAAAATAAATTTGGTTCGCGGAGATCAACAGCGTCATTTTTTCTTTCTTTCCTAATCTACACGAAGCGAACAATAAATTCAACCAACATCATAATACATATTCTTATATTATTAATAATTTTTAATGGATTACAATTTCAAGAAGATTTATATATTTTCCGAAAAATTAAAGTCTAGACATTTATTGCCTAATACGTCTGAATAAGTATACCTGTTGCATATGTCATAAATGTATTTTGCAAGATGCCAATACCCAAATACTTCTATTGAGTTCAACGAAAATTAAAATTTTCCCGAATTTTAATAGGATTAAAGCTAAGTCAAATTATATCCAATAAAATTTTCATCAAAACATTTTAAAGCACTAAAATTAATTTCATCATTCCGTAAACTCCTTTTAAATAATTATATGAGCGTAAGCTTCTAAAATGAAATAAAGTTGAACTCAAACAACAAATCGGAGATTAGAAAATCGTCGAAAGCGACTCAAGAGCGGTATTATTTCCTTTTTTTTTTATCATATTTATATGACGGCCGGGCAGCACGCTGAAGAAAGATTGAAATTCTAGCCGTAGTTAGTATAAAGCTTTATCACCAACGTGTCGACGAGCTGCTCTTAGAAATTCTCCGCGGTTCAGTTACCCACACACCAGCCCGGTCTGTATAATATAATAAGTTTCGGATAGAAGCGGCTGAAGGTCAACTGTTTCCTTTTCGACCTCTCCTCCAACATGTTTATATTTTTTCTAATTACAATTATCTATGGCCGAATATTTTTTTAGAAAGAATATAGCTTTTTTCTTTCATTTGATTTTAGTAATTTCTCTAGTAGAAAGGTATAATCGAATTTTATAAATAGGACCATTTTACTATGGATTTGAAGGGCTCTTATTGCGAGAATTTATTTAGGTGTTAGGTATAAGGTTTTATGACTCATCAATAAGCAAGGGTTTTCATATAATTTGGGTAAAGCGGCTGATTATACCAGTTATTGAGATCATAAAAATATTTAAAAAAATCCATATTTGTCGTTATATTCATCCGAATCAGTCTAAACTTAAACTAATTTTTTCGAGTTATCAATAATTTCTTACAGATAAAAACAACGATCTCGTATAATAAGCATAAAACAGATTTATACTAAAAATTATTTTAAAATCTTTTTAAGAAAACCAGTTTAAATTCTCTTGTTCGATTTATTTCTGTAATGTTTTGATAGAACAAAAACTACGTAGTATAAAATCGCCTAGGAAGGTCATTAAGTAAATTCACGCTTCTAATTTAAGGATTTAGTCATTTTATAAAATTGAGCAAATAGTACAGGTCATATGAAAAACATTTTTGCAGTTAATTTCTTGAAATTTTTTATTTCTTGTACTATTACTCATTTTATTTAGAGCACTGTAGGATTTTATGGGTCAATTTTAATTTTTATTATAATTTATCGTTATAATTATTGTGTTATTCTATATACCATATTAAAATAATAAAAGAATGTTTATTGAAAAAAATATTTTATGATATTGTATGCGTAAAGTTGCACTTTACACATTTTGCAAATTTTTAAAAGTGCAATTTTACGCATACTGATATCATAAAATATTGTTCGCAACATGTGCGTTAACTTCTCATCCGCGTGTGAGTCCGAATCACTCGGGCCGGCTTCGCTGACCCTCGTGCACGGCAATCACACGTGGGTGGGAAACTTTACGCCCTTGTTACGAAAAATACTATTAATTTATCAAATAAAAAAAAAGTTTTTAATTGTACAAAAAATATTTATATATCTCGTTATATCATTTTATTCATTAAATTTATTAATTTATTTTATTATGTGAGGTAATATGAAACTCATTCGTTAAAAACTACTTTTAATGAATAAACTGAAAAATTATACACAATGAAAATGAAAATTTGTAAAAATGTTTGTTTTAAAATAATCTTATGCATAAAACCAATTAATACTTTTACTAAAAATTTTATTAGGGTTAAAAGCAAAAACAATAATAAGCGTTATAATGAAATTAATTCACTTCTGATTCTTTTATCATATATATCTTATTTCCTTATACGGTACAGCGTTTATTTACAGAATAGGATCGACGACATACAATATTATCTTGTTATCGTTACTAAATGTAGTGCAATTATTATTAATTGTTCTGATAATTAATAATAACATGTTGTATTATACTGACGCCTGATAGCCACAATCATGACGACCAAAATCGCGTCCAAGATTTTTCCTTTTCTCTATAAATCGTCCCTTTGTCCTCTCGAAAGCAAAAGGGAACTAGCTATTCGAGCGAATGAAGATAAACTATTAGCATTGATTTTAAACGTGAAGATAAACCCTTAAAAGCTACAAATAATTGTACAATACAATTAATTAATCTTTTTTGTAGTTTTATTAGGGAATTTTTCACATATGTTCCATAATGAAATTTTCATATAATCTGAACTATACCAGTTAGTTGATTTTTTGATATTTTGTTACTTGACCTACTTTTTGGTAAAATAATCAAAGTATTTTAGTAATAATCACATCTTTTAATTTTCTAAGAAATTGTATTTTACGTAAGTAATTTTTTATTGTTTTTTACGTATTCTGTTTACAAAATTGTGTATGAAGTGATAATTCGACTAAACATGTAAACAGTTTACGGTAAATCATACCATTGAATAAACAAAAATTAAAATATCAATAAATCAACTAATTAAGGTTTTATTGGTCAACGTATTCGAAATTGTTTCGTCTGAATAAAGGCGCTGCCTCGTTGCGAAATCGTTCGCACGCGTACATATACATGTATATATGTATTTTTTATTAATTTCTTTCGCTTTCGAGTCTTTCTATCGTGAGTGCGTGTATGCAGATAAATATATACACATATATGTAATACATATACTTATGTACTATAAGGGATGGATAAGGGAAAAGGAATAGGATTGGGCATTAGGAAATCTCTGGATACTTACACTTAAAAAAGTAACATTGTTAATACAATATATATATGTATATACATGTATGTATGTATGTATATGTATATGTATATATGCATACATACATACATATATATTTATTATTATTATTAAATTATTCAATCAATTGATGCATAAAATTATCAACTTGCGTCCATGAAGAAAAAAATTCGTGGACGCTGCTCGCTCTCGTTCTCTCGACTTTTTTTCTGGCGTTTCTCTGTCATTTTCTTATTTAATTTTTCCCTGTTTTAGGGATATTACACCCTCTTATAAAATATGATTTTATTACAATCATTAATTAATATTATCATTACTACTAATCATTATTATTAATTATTTCGCTTGAAATATAGACGGTCTTTTTCTTTCATCAAGTGAATTTCGAATGAGCCAAGCCAAAGTTTCCTTTATTTTTTAAACTGATTCAATTAGTTCTGCCTAGTTTTACATGTCGCTCGATGCTCGCCATTGTACAATAAGTATTCGTATTCCATATATCTTCGCTCAATTTCTTTAATTTAGAAACGTTAGCATTGATTCTAAAAAAAGTTGGCGAGCGTCCAATGACACATAATTCTTTTTAATTGGTAATTTTAAAAAATCCACTTGTCCACAGATAAGAAAGATCATGATTGTATTACTATTTTCTCTCATTTCTTTTACAAACTTTTATAACTTGTTTTTCATTACATATTCAAGAAAGAGCTAAATAGTTATTTTTGTTTTTGTAAATGCTGAACTTTATAATAACACAGAATGTTTTGAATTTTCAAATATAATAAACTTTTGAAAGATTAAAAATTCAAATATCTAAAATAAAAATTTTCAGAACAATTTACAAGTTATTTTGCTGATAAAGTAATACAGACTAAATAGGAAACGAGCGTGAGAGCTAAAGAGTAATAGAAAGATAATAAAAGAAATTTGTAAGGATGCAATGGCTTGATTGAGCGACAAGGATGTAGTCATAAACAAGAAACAAATGCCATGCAACCATCGACGATTTTATAATAATAAATTAATGTTTACAAGAACAATCAAACACAGAATAACTTACGACGCGTTGCACACGACTTAAATATAGCTTTTTTCTAACTTACTTCGTTTGCCCTCTAGTATTTTCTTAAATTTTTAACAATGATCAGTTTAATTATATTTGAAAAAATTACTACATAATTCCAAACCGGTGTGATGAGAGCTATTTTAAAGATAAAATGCTACATAGCATCGTTGGTTCGACAGCAACAATGGCACCAAGAAAAAGCGAACATTGGATTAGCAGTCATGTCGATCCATCAATGCTTCACCGCACCTACGTTTTCTGTTTTTTTCTTTTCTTCAAATGCTTTCTTCCTTTTGTCATGGTTCAAAGTATAAAAATTGTGAGTTATTAAAACGTATTTGATTTACGTTTGAGAACCCGAGGATTGAACAAAGAAAATGCAAGCTGGCTTCTCTCCTTCCTTCGATCCCGTGGTCGAGCATAAAAATTTAACAATAACGACCTGTTTTGAAGTTTGACGCATCGTCAGAATTACAAAGCTTGTAAAATGGAAGCAGAGGAGCCTAGACTAATAATTCAGCCTCAATTAATTATAATAAGTCGATTTTTATAAAAAAATATAACAAATAATGAAAAAAACGATATACAATTGTAGAAAAAGAAAGTATTGAAAGGCTATCGATGGTCTACTACTTATACATCAATAAGCAGGCTGAAAGGATCTGCAAAATAATGATAACAGGGTTTAGACATTTGCGTGCGCTTAAGTTCATTTAAGGCGGATTTCGTGAAAAAATTTCGTACCAAATCGCTTTGTTTCTTACATAGATAAATAGGTGTAAATTGGCAGTATCGGCGTCATATACGTTTTTTCTCTATTTTATTCGAATCTCTTGATAGAGAGGCGCGACTTGAACGCGCAGTGTTTAATAATGCCCTAGTGATACTATGGACAGTGGCATGTTTATTTGGACCAAAAGACACTGGGACGAGTAGCCCGAACGATTATTCCACATTAAAACCAATAAAAGAATGTGAAATTGAAAATATCAAAACAGAAAATGAAATATCTCGATAATTTGATTAATTTGTACTTGATTTGTGGTAACAAATTCCGATTATGCTCGGACAAACCTAATTAGATCATCGTAAATTTGTGCATTGGACGTGCAAAGGGCAAAGATGCCTACAGTAGATGTAGTAGTTACACAGATACGAAATATTAACACTCACGCAAAGTCAATAAATAATTGAGATACTTCGCGATCCGACAATAAAAAGCGCGCTGGGACGGATCTAGAAGAAAGAAACAGGAAGAAAGGGAAGAAAAAGTAGAATATAAGAGCCATGATCAATCTCTCTAGTTCCTAAAAGTTCTTGGCTTGCAAGGGCCAAGTCCACACTGTGCTCGCGTTTCAGCACTCAAATTACACAGTTAATATATTTATATATGTATATGGCAAAATCGTGTTTTCTCAGTCAGTCGAGATTGGCGTGTGCGCGCGCGGCGACATTTTGCACGAGTCGTCATATTTATCTTTTTTTGTTTTTTTTTTTTTTATTTTTCATTTTGTTCGTTCGTTTGATCCAGCACGCACGACACAAACAACAAGTTTACTGCGGAGCCCTTCCAAAGCCTGGAGGATGCACGTAGACGCTCCGATTACCCTCCTTTTAAAAAAGTTTACACGTACATATCTTATGCTGTAGGCGAAGAAAGCAGCGTAAATCAGAGGTGTATGTTGGTACGCAAAGATAGATAAAACGCACTTTTATTTTGAGCTCTGCCGAGTCGTAGCTTTCTTCCTCCATCGAGCGAGATGAAAAAGAGAGACGGGAGTGGGACAAGGAGAAGGAGAGAGAAGAGAGAGAAATGGAAAGAGAGAGGAGAAAGAGAAAGATTGCAAAGATAGGTTTAGGTTTACAGGTAAGAGGACGGGGGTCGGAGTGTAGGAAGATTGCGTTAGGTTCTATACATAGGGACTACATGTAAATGCGTTTGAAAAAGGTCGTTCAGTTAGTCGGGCTCTTGCGCTGGCGGCACCGCCGCGACGCTTGGCTCAAAAGTTACGCAAGCTCGCGCGAAGCCCCTCGACGGCCCGAGACCTGCTCGAAGCCAGCGAAGGAGGCGTGTGAAGGCCCTCGCGACGCATAATCATACTGTCTTTAAACGAGGCCGGCGAAGTCAATAATTCGCCGCCTCGGCGAGAGGCTATATATACCGAGCTGCGGGCCTGGGGCCGTCGAGGGTGGCGGCGGCGGCGGTGGCGGCGACGACTGCGGCCGTCCGGCTGTGCGCAGCCTCGGCTACTCGCTTACAGCCGAGGACTGCTCGGACAGAGACAGATAAAGAGATTGTGTGTTTGAAGAAGAGGGAGAGAGAGAGAAAGAGAGAGCGCGCGCGCGCGCGCTCGATGTCGTCTCGCTGCTGTTGCTGCTGCTGATGCTGCGGCTGTTACAATGCTGGTCTACGAATAGTAAGGTGGTAGGCTTGTGCAGCCTCCTCAAGCGTAGAACTCGCGATTGTGCTGGGGCGCCCCGGGCTTTGGATAGGCGTTCGCCGCTGGCGATCTTCGGGGCTCATCCAGAGCGTACGAGCCCTCGTCCTTCTTGCGCATCCTGTAGACGATGAACATGACGACGAGAATCGCGCAGAGTAGACCGACGACCGCACCTCCGATCACCGCTGAAATACAAATATCATATTTTAACATGTTTTTTTGTTTATGTTTCTATTATTCGAATTCATCTGTAATTTCTGTCATTTGCATTTATGAAAACTCATTCTTAAGAATTTTAAATAGTTTGTTGGGCTCAAAATGATTTTTTCAAAGATCTTTTAAAACTGTTTATACGTATGAAAAATTTCAGAAAGATGATATATGCCAATTTTTCTGTATTCGAATAATTAAAATAATTAATAATTTTCCTTATTTGAATAATAATTGTTTATAATAATAATCAAAAGTTTATAAGAATATTTAGAATTATGACACATTTAGTTTTTGAGCATATCTAGTACAAACTTGGAAAATGAAAGAATTTAAAACTAAAAAATAGAAAAAATGAAAAAATTGTTTCTATTGTTAAGCAGGAAAAAAAAGATTAGTCTATACAAAAATCTGTTTTACTAACTAACTATGTCTCGATGCATGTAGTTCTCTAACTTTTTATATTAACGAGTACATACAGAGTCGTCATAGATAATATCCAGAGGGCACATCAATTTAAGATACTTTTTCTTGTAAATCAAAGGTACAAACGAATCAATAAAAACAAATGTACTCACCAGCTAGCACGCCAGGTTGAGCAAAGAACGAACTCGCTCTGTCCTCGTGTTTTGTATTCATGATGTACACTTCACGTGTATCGTCAGAATCCTCGTCGTGTTCCTCCTCTCCGCCTGGAGGTTCAACTACATCGACACCACTGTCCGGTCGATTTACAGCGTCAATGTTCGTCTGTAAATATAAAGTAAAGTATAAGTATAAAGTCAAAAATTCATCAAAATAAATTTACAAATTTCGCGATATCTGTATCTTCTATTATAATCGTTATTTGCAGTACATTTTCTCCGTAAATTTATTTTTTGAAAAATCAAACAGACTCAAATGACTGCTTCAGATCTCTATCCATCTTTACATGGTCAAAGTGTGAAACTTCTAAGTATATAGTAGAAGCTTATTTAACTATACTTTATTTAATTTCAATTTAGCTTATTCAGCTTCAAAAGATTATTTTTTATAGATTTCTTTTATCTATTATTAAGTATTTTTTAATCTAGTTAATTTAATTTTTATCTCTTTTTCACAATAACATCTACTCTATTGAATATATACGGTTCGGCAGAAACATCGTTAATTTTTCTGCTTCATCCTGTACATTGAAAGGCTTTTTTGTAACTTCTTCTGATAAAGTTTTGTAGAAAATGTTGTAAATGTAGAAAAAGTTATAGATTAAACTTTTTAATATCTCTATTCCCTCGAACTAATCGTCATTTTTCAAACTTTCAATGAAGTCGATTATTACTATATCTTTTTTATTAGTTTTATAAGAGTAACTGTGATAGTAATATAAGAATTTTGTGAAGTAATTAGAGACGTTGGCTGACTTAATCTAGGGAGATCCAAAAACTGGTTCTCTCCGTCAAAAGGTGCCACCCTATAACAAATGACTCTTGTCACTGCAGTCCAAAGGCTGCAGCGGCCAATGCACTGCAGAATGTGCAAAAGACGTAGATTTTACACTGATAGTATACTCGTAACTCGGCACATGCTACCGCAAATAATTTGAGCGATATGAATGTAGCGAAGCACAAGCAAAAGTAATGATTTGAAGGGTGGTATATTTTATTTTCTTTAACACAGAAAAAGAAAAATTTACCTGTTTAGTCTTGTATATCGTTTCCTCGATGACTTTGGGTTCGACTGGTTTGTTTGCCACTGGTTCAATAGTATTGTGATTGTTGAATTCTAAAAAAATAAACAATACAATTAGTGCTGATTATTTGAAATTTTAAAAACTTATTATTTTTATCTTAAAATTATGGCCCTACGGCTCACTTTAACATACAATTTAACACTGTATTATTTTTTGAATAACTAAAACGGACTATTACTTCAACGCACAAAGCAGAGATGCAACGTGACTGTGACGCTCGTCACAAGACGGTCTTGTGACCATCTTGAGACGGTCACATGACCATCGAAAATGTGACCAAAATCGTCACGCTTTATGAAGTTGTCTTACGCTTTATGAATATATTTGAATTATTTTCTTTTAATAAAGAAAACGTATATTTAAATTCATGACATGACGAAAAATTTTGAGACCGTCATTTTACATCTATATAGATGATGAGGGTGATGGGGGTTTGACTGTCTTGTCATGTGACAATTCAAAATATAACCGTCATTTTACATAGAAAACTTGGAGTGAGAAGTTGTGACGGTCACAGTTGTCACAAGACGGTCTTATTTTGTGTCTTATGACAAATACAAAAATGACG
>JAPYZA010000145.1:0-37274 GCA_030522685.1 Eupelmus azureus | reverse complement strand
ATATTTCAATCATTAGGAACAAACGGCGAGGAGTCATGACCACCTTTGCCCGCCAGAAGATATTTTTGACGGGGCAGTCGCATCATGAAGAACCGGAACTACCTACCTCCGTCGCATGCGGACGCCCATTGACGCGATGTTGGCCTTTCAGCGGAACCAGAGTCAGAACGAAGCCCGGAAATAACGAATAGAAGACACACTCGATTAGCCTACGGTAGTGCGCCAACCTTCCTCGGGATTTCGCCCCGATGTAGATTCGATTTTTCAGAATTCGTTCGGTCGTCGTGTCGTCGTTACTTAAATGCTCGATCGCTATCTTCTCTTCGATTTGAAAAGTGAAAAACAGCATCGAGCGCAAAGTCAAACGTAACACACGCACATGTACGATGCGCGAATCTTCAAATGACGCGTTTCAATGTATAAGAAGGTGTCGTCTCGGGCACGAGAGGATGAGACTGAGTTTTTTCCCTGGGGTATATATGCGATAGTTGACCTCCTTTTTTATGTATCCAAGCCGATCGGTGAATGCCAGAGTTGCGCCAGGCGACGAAATTTCACGGAGCATCAAAACTGTCGAGACTCTTGCTGTAGTTTAAGAATAATGATGCGATACTTCAGAGTCCGCGGGACTCCTGAAATTTTAAAAAGATACCGAATGTGGAAAATTGAAAATTTTATTAGGCACAAATAAAGTATCAAATTTTCAGAGTTGCGCAGCGGGATCCATGAGATTTTGACGTTTCGAATAGACTGCATTGATGGAGATATTTTAAGATATTGAAAAACGTAAGCAAACAGTTTTGTAGAGAATTAAAAAGTAAATAGCCTTCAAGTGAAAAATCTCTGAAATTTTTACGTGAGCATTCAAAAAACACTTAAACATTCTTGTGGTGTATCTAAAATTTATTCTCGTTATTGAAATCTAGTTCAATTATAGTAGATATTAAGAATTTATGAGAAATCAATTAAAAATGCAACGTTCTTCCCGGTTTTCATAAATAAATGTTTTAATACTCGTTGTTTCCAAAGTTAGATTACAAATACATTTAAGGCTTTGACAGACCTACTATGCTAAGCATATAAATACAAAAAAGTGAATATAAAATAAAATATACGAGAAAAAACACCAAACAACAGTTCACATTTAAATGTTCAAAATGAAAGAAAAGTAAATATGTATATTTTAGAATGACCAATTAGTGTTTAAAAGAAATTATTCATTTTCATTTTACTTTCTATTTTATATGAAGAATTCTAGCAGCTTTTTTAGAACATATTTATTTGATTAATATTTATTCTAATCTTAAGTTTAGAAATTATTTTAAAATTTTTTTAGATGCCAGCTTACAGCGTAATAACTTTTACATTTTTATGAAAAGAACTGGTTTAATTCTACCATGAAAAAATAAAGAAAAAGTCATAAAGTATACATTTTTAACGTTTTTTCTATTCTAAAAATTATTTCTGTGATATTTAATATTCAGTACATATTTAGTTAGGTTTAGAACTTTTAAAAATGTTCAAAGCGAATTTTTCGGTATTTTTGATGCTGCGTGAAAGGCAACTTATGCTTGTATGTTCTAAGAGGGTACATACAACTTGAATAAGCTATAAATGTATTATATCTACAATTAATTCTCTTTTTTAAACCACGTAACTTCGAATTAAATTCATCCAATTCATCGAAAATTAGTTTGTAGGATTATTCCTTTACTAGAATTAAGAATATTTAAATCGATTCAGATAAATTGTTTGATATTAGTACATAATTATCAGAATTAAAAATGTTTCATTTTATTATAACGTACCTTCTTAAATTATTCATCAATAATGCTTAAAATGCGTATAAGATGAATCTCTGCGTGGATACATCATACGAAAATAAAATACTTTTCGTTTTTAAAATAGAGTAGACCCTTAAAGAATTCATCGTGTAAATCTTTTCGATAATTCGTATGTGTATAGATATGTAAGTAATTTCTTTATACTTAATAACTCAAATGCTATTTGTTTACAAAGAGAAAACTATTGCATGTTTAATATTTATTTATTGTATCGGACATTGTGATATTTAAGTTAAAACACATAAATAATCAGTATGTAATACTTTCGCCCCTTACCGCTGTAAAAAAATAGTTTGAATTCGCTGTCGATCAGTTGGTGACTAAATGCAATGCGAGCACGGGATTAGCGCGAGTCAATGCATTTGCTAACATTTAAGTGTAAGAAATCAGTTCTAAGTTAGCTTCTGGTAGCCATCGAACCCCTAGTACAAAAATTTCTCAATTTTATTTGCTTCTATATTATATTTAAGAACCCCTATAAAATTGATTCAATCGAAAAATAATGTACCCTGGAATTTCTAAGTAAAGCGTCTATGCCCCGTTTTAGAAGCCCCCTGAATAGACAAAAAAGTCGGATATTTTTCTACTAGGGAATGAAATTTCATCACGTCATTGGTTGCTTCACCACGTGCTACGGAAATTTCACTGATATATACACTGTACTTCGAGATTATATGCAAGTAGCCTATAGTATCAAAGAGAGAAGAAATTACATTACGCGAAACTGCACACCTAATTTTTCAAATTTCTTTTTTATGAATCTATTAGTCTATTAATTACAATTTTTTTACTGCCAGCAAAATCATTTGAAAAATGGCCATGGACATTATACTAACTATCGGTTTGTGTAAAGGAGTTGAAGAATAGACACAGTCTTTTAAGTATCTTATGATAACCGACGGTCACTTTCTAAAATCTGCACCTACTTGTTCAAAAAAAATCAAGCCAAGAAAATTTGATTTTACGAAAAAAAAACGTGCAGTTTCTACTGAAACTAATAGCAATTTATCGTTGTGCCGAGCAGCTGTACCAAAGTTCAGAATGTTATAATCGTATAGTGTAGTAAATTCTAATGATGGTTGTCTCGGTACGTTTTTGATTTGCTAAAGATAGCACGTAGAGACAAATTTTTAATGCCGCGAAAATTAAAAATTATACTCGAAATATCACGTCACTGTAAACTTCTCTCTTATTTCAAAAGAACGTGTTTAACTAGACGAGACACACTCTTGTGTTCCCACCCTCTTCGAGTCTGCTTCGGAAAAGACGAGAAAGCAGCGATTGAGATTAGCTCCTTCGAGATTAATATATATACTTGCGTTATTTGCAGCGTGAATCCACGCCACTGCGAATCGAACATTATTTATCTTCCAGTCAGACATGGACAGCTTTTATTATCTGATACTTGATTATTTCATCAAATGGGCAATATGTATGAGAAATTGCTATGACCTTAATAAAGTAAATCGGATTTAGTTTAAAATTAAAATTTTAGATTATGAAAATGTATAATTAAACAAATGTATTGTAAAATGTCCATGTCTGCAAGTAATGAGTCCTTCACAGAAAAGTTTTTTGATTAGAAAATTTTTTGAAGAATTTCTAAAATTCATTCATCAGTATTTCACGTAGATTTTTTTATCTTAAAACTTTTCTATCAAGGATTCATGTTCCCATGTGCAAATTACGATTTAATTAAAATTAGGTATCGTTACTCGATGGCGCGAGCCCATAAAGGGTGTGTTATATGAAGCGCGATGGAAAAAATAATTATTAAAATTATTCTTTCGTATATTAGAAACCTGAAACTTTAAATTTCTGGTCTGCGTGCCAGTTAGTGAATGTAACGTCCTATTTTTCTACATTGAATATTATCGTTATATCGTATCCTGTAATGTGTTATTCATGTGTAAGTACGTTACATAGGGTTTAAATTGATAAGAGAAAAAAAAAATGAAAAAATTATTCGAGGCCTCGAGAGAGCTTCGAAAAAAAAACAATCAGAACAGTCACTCTATCGTAATTTAGAAGTTAAAAATAAATTAATTACCTATGTGGTGCAATACATAGTGTAAAATTCTTTTTGATTTAATTGTCGTCTGTATAAATTATTTTATGTATTTCTCGAAAATAAAATAACACATTTACAAAACTATAAAAATTTGTTTTATTATTCAAAATCTTTTCAGTTAAAATTTTTGCTCACACTAATACTGCCGCGTTATGTATCATTTAATTAGTAACCCCAAGTTTTCTTCTAATTAAATTATCATTGTGTTATTTATAAATAAAGTTTCAGTAATATAACAAAGAAAATTCCCTTTTATTAAAAATAACTGATAAAATAGTTTATAAAAATTCCATTATATATACAAAACGATTCATTTCATAAAAAATCAACACCTTTATCATCTCGAAGACAGCTCACTTTTAAGTCTCTCATACCTCAGCATCTCCGCCTTACTAACCGAGGGCACAAGATCCTTGCTAGCCTGCACAAAATCCTCCAGCGTAACCACCACGTCCTCTCCCTTAACTTTTTCTTTGTCCACTCCTTGATCCATCAGTGTCCTCCTCACTGCTCTTAGCCAGGCGTTTGAGCAAACTGAGTAGAGATCGGCACCAGTAAGATTATTTGGCAGCTGAGAAACCAGCGTCTCCAACTCGTCACCATTCCTTTCCATCCTGAACTGACGAGTCAGCGCTTTGAGCACGCTGGATTGCGAATCAGGGTCGGAGTAAATGCCCACGTAAAGCATCTTGTCAAAACGGCCGGGTCTCAGGAGAGCCGGATCGATGAGATCGGGCCGATTTGTAGCAGCTATGATGAAAATGTTGCCCGTACTCTCGAGACCATCCATCTCAGCGAGCAGTTGTGAGACCACACGGTCCATTACTCCGCCACTGTCACCACTCTGGCCACGATTCGGTGCCAACGAGTCCAGCTCGTCGAAGAAAATTATACAGGGCGCTGCTGCACGCGCTCGTTCGAACACTGTTGAATATTGTTTTTATTAAATTGGATGAAAATTAATTATAACTATTTTTTAAAATCTTTTTTTACAATTTTTAAAATATTATTAAAACTGTTATGCAATGAATATGAATTAGTGCATTGTTTAATTTGTTACCTTGACGAACGTTCTTTTCACTTTGTCCGACGTACATATTTAAGAGTTCGGGTCCTTTTACAGATAAAAAGTGAAGTTGGCACTCTGTGGCGACTGCCTTGGCAAGCAAAGTTTTACCGGTACCAGGAGGACCGTATAGAAGTAAGCCAGATCTTCCCATTCCTGGAATATTGAGCAAAGGCATTTCGATCCTACGCATGATTTCATGTTTTAAATCAGACAATCCTCCAATGTCTTCCCAATGAACTTTTGGCACTCGCGGGGCACCGATTTGATCAGAAAATATAGACTGCATGTATTCTAAAAGTGAATAAGCTCATTAAAATGTTGACTTTTATTTTCATTAATTTTTTAAAATTATTTTCTTACCACATGCTTGAGTGAAGTCATCATTTGTTAATTCAATATTAACATTATTTTGTGATGAAGAAAGTAACTTGAAGCGGGTTTTTATAGCATGTAAAACAAGAGCTTCCAAATCAGCTAAAACAAAATCTGAACACAACTTTGCTATTTTTTGTAAATCTACTTGATGCCTTAAACCTTTGCTCTTTATTAGCCAAGATAATATTTGACATCTTTGGTCTTGCTCTAAATGACTTAGTTTAATTTTTTCAACAAAAGTTTTTTCTGTGTCTATCTGAATTTCAGAATCATTAGAAGTCGCAATTATTATAATTGGATACTTCAATTTCTTACTGTACAATTTTTTTACTTCAGTTGTAAAAGCTGAAAGAACTCTATCATCCTTTTGCCCCTCAGAATTCAAGCCAAATATCTGCAATATTACAGAGTAGCTTAAAAATATCTTTAAAATTATAGAAATAAAATCATTGGTTCCATAAATTTTTAATAAATAAACTAATATATTTTTCAGTTGCATTTATCTTACTTGAATATTTTTCAGCATTAATATACAAGGTACAGAATTTTCAGCTTCATGAAGTATGATTCGTAATTTTGCTTCAGTTTGTGCAGATGTCAAAGATTGCACCTCAGCAAAATCAGCTTCCAACAGGTGTAATCCAAGTGATTTTGCAGAGATTTTCACAAGTCGGGATTTACCACTGCCAGCTGGACCTTCTAGAAGGAATACTGGCTTTAAATCAATATAAATTTCTGAAATAAAAAATTGAATAAAAGATTTAATACAAACATTAAATATTTAATTATATTATAAAATAACATTTTTGTTTTTGAATAAAAAATTAACCTTACCTTTTTGCAAAAATGGAACTATACATGACTGTATTTGTTGTATTGATTCCTTCAAAGCAGGTGGCCAATCATCCAAAAAATGATTTTCAGTTTCCAAGGAAATATCACACATGCATTTACAGGGAAGGTAACTATTCACATTTCCTTCCTGAATTAAAGTTGTTTTTCCAAAAATAGCAAAACTGCAATCTCTATTGATTTGTTGATTTTCAGTTTTTAAACTATTTACTTTGAAATGTAATACTTCCAATTTTGAGTCTGCTGTGCAATAGTTTGTTTCTGGAACACACTTCTTAACATTCACTCTGAAAATGTCATGTAATCTAAGATACTTTGGTGTAGAAAAGTAACTCTGCAATAAATTGTTCATTAAATCATCTGTACAGTCATAAGGATTTGAAATTAAAGAGATTTTCACTTCTGCAGCACATGTTGTGGCATCTTCAAGTGCTGGTACTGAAAATTTAAAAAATGCCTTAGCAATCAAATAAATAAAGTAGATAGAGTGTAAAGTAAGAACTCACTTAAAAAATAGGAAGAGTCAGTTTCTTCTGCATTTAGTTTCTTAGATATATTTAGTTTCATACTTTCAGAAACAAAAATGTTATTTTCTGGAATATCATCTGTGAATACTACAGCTATTTTGTACTTTTTTCTAGATGACTTACAACACAAGTTAAACCAATTCTTTGATTTTTCAACAGCTTTTGAGTTGCACAAAGCATATAAATTATCATCTACAAAAGATTCATTACATTTACCATGTTTCATCACCAAAAATGAAAATATTTTATCTGGAATGCATTGCAAATTTAATTGCATTTTTATAAGTGTATCTATTTTTATAAGAACATAATAACTGAAAAATAAAGCTTGAGCTGGCCTTGAATTGAGCTTTTTTGTAAGTTTGGTTAAACAGATTAACAGTTTAATAAAATCTTTTATAGAATCCATTTTTATTTTCTGAATTTAGAAATCAGAAAATTAAATCCATTTTGAAAGTGATTTCTGAAAAAAAAAAAAATCATTATAAATTTAAATAAATAAATGTTATCTTTTGTTCATTTACAGGCATAATCTAAAAACTACAAAAGATATGTACCTTACATATTTTTTCCATAATTACAAAAACTAAATTGTAGAGTTAAATATCTTAATTGCATACAGATTCATTATACATTAAAATACGTTATATAATACATTTTGCAATTATTTAAAAACATTTCCATCTGCCTTTGACCTTTCTCCCAATCTTTCAATTGTCATCACTGCAAATTAATAGATCAAACAGCTACTACGACACAAAAAATCACAAAATTCAACAACCAATCCACAAAAAACAACAATTTATTCTCCCACTCCAAAACCAACCAAACAATCACCAAACGCACTCCAACCTTTAAAAACAGCCCGGCTCAAAGTGAGGTTATACTCTTCCCATACTTGCAGCCGCGCAAGCACACACTATATACCCTCACCGCCCCCGCACTCCTACAAAAAAAAAGTTGAGCACCACTGCCCTGTGAATCAGGCAATTTTGGGATCTCGGGCGCGCTGTTGCTATAGGAACGGCGCTCGCGGTCTCGCTACTCTCGCCTATGCAGCCAGCTGGTTGATGTGCGCGCACACAGCTCGAGAGTCGCGGTTTCGCAATTTTAAAGCCCCTCCGCGTTATTATGCGCATGGCTCTGTCTTTCTCCGTCGAATGCGCCTGAGGGGAGTAGGAAAAGGACGGAGCGAGTTTTGCAAAGCCGCAGGGAGAGAGATCAGCAGATGTGTGTTTTATTGTTGCGACAGCAGCGCCGTCACGTGACGTTGGACTGACGGTCGGCTGACGGAGCTGGTTTGGTCGAACGTTCTGCGAACTGCCATTTTTAAATACGACGGGTGGTGTTTTGCGAGAGATGCGGGAGGCGATTTGGTGTTTGTGTGATGGGAATTGATTTGATAGGTGCGTTTGTTGTTGAGCTTGATTTCTGTAACGTTTAGGGGATTATTGGAAAATACGTTATGAGTGAATGATCGTAAATACTCTGAGAATGAATTTGAACTTTTACGATAACACGACAAGTAGGTATTTCATATATACTAAAAGTATCATCAATATCAAACAAGCATCATCATCACGAATACATTAACCTCTCATAACATCCTCAAAAATTACAACAGAAGAGCAACGAGCACGAAGCAACCCCCGCAAACAATGGATAATCCCACAGCACTCGAGCTTGCGAACTTGCTACTCTCCAATTCAAATTTAAAAAGCAGCGACGCCATTGCCATACTCCGAAGCTGCGCGCTCCGCCTACAACAGCCCAATATCAAACTCTCCACTGCTCCAAAAAAAGCTGACGGTCACGCTCGCGTCCCAGAGCCACTCTAAGAGCGAGACGCCGGCAATCCAACCACCTCGAGCCAGACGAAGACAGCCTGCGCATAATCCCAGGCTCTCTGCATCACGCAACCAAAGAGCAACAGAGAGAGAGAGAGAGAGAGAGAGAGAGAGATAGAGCGCTGCGCGAGAGGCATCGTAGCAGAAGACAATTAAAACCGTTGAGAGAGCGCGTACAAGCTGAGAGAGCGGCCGTTGGGGTTTATACATCCGACAAGGAGAGAGAGAGTGGCAGCAGAGCGCGAGTATATATACACACACGTCGTCGAGGCAGTACACGACGAGAGAGAGGGAGAGAGATATAGCTCTGCAAAAGGAGCGAGCGAGAGGAAGAGCAGCGCGGATCCTAACCTAGTCGTCCACCCCCCGTAGCTGGCGTCCACGCAGCTCGCTCTCCGCTCCGTCTGCGAGGAGAACCCGGACGATTATGCCTGCGGTGAGTTTCAAGCCTAAGGATATACGAGAACAGCTATATAGCCCCCCCGCACGCGCGCCTATGGGGTTAGGCCTGTGCGTGTGGGATAGCGTCTTCGGGCACCTTCGCCTGGGACAGAAGTGCATCTGTTCCCTGGGATACGTAGCTCGTGTGCAAGCGAGGTAGATTGTTACAGAAGGCGAGGTGCGTGACGATATCCTCGAGTGCTGCTGCTGCTACGGCTCTTTTACGCTTGTCACGAGCGCGCTTGACATTGGGAAGAGGCGAGGAGGGCCCATCTGGTATCTATACGTTTAACGTCGATTAGTTTTTCTCTTGGCGATTCGGGCACGTTGGAGGTTTGTTTATGGGCTGTGGCTAGAGGTGATGCTGGCTCTGGAGGCGTGCATCTTTCGCCAAGCGTGAAAGGGGCGAGAGGGACGAACCGTCCCTCTACTCGCTCTTTATTTCTTTTTCGTGCACGCACGTATGAGAGTGTATATATATGTATGTGGCTATACACACGGGTATATATGTGCACTGGCCGTGTGTGACACACGTCGCCAGAGTGCCTGAAAATTTAGATCGATTAATTTCGGACACGATCGAAGCGAGACTTCATCTGTCTAGCTCGCGCTGGCCGCGAAGGGCCGCAGCACGCTGTGGGCGGGTGGGTGGATTTTTCGAGGCCGCAGCGCGCTTGCATATGGTTTTTTTGAGCGAGATTTTGACAGTGCGCGCAGCGGTGGGTGCGGAGGTAGGTCGCGGAGGATGTGATGACTTTGACGTTTATTTTTTCGCCTTTTTTTTTCCGCTTTGTTGGTGTAGCGCTCGTTGGTGAACGGTGGGAGAGCTGAGAGCTGCTCCACTTTGCTCTTTTGAGTGTGTATGGATTTTTTGAGTGAGAGGAAGGCATTTTGACTTTTGAGCTGGCCTCCACATATGCTGCTTTTTTGGCCTTGCGCAAGCTGCAGTTGCGATGGAGGCTGGCTTGAATTTTAGCCTTTGAATTGCCGGGGTCTGTAATTTGTATTGTTTATTAATTTGGTTTGTATGATTAGTAGAATTAGCTAGTTATATTTGTTCATAGGGTGGTTACTTTTATTTAATTATTCGAGTTCTTATTAGGATTTGAAAATTAGTTTTGACACAATTCTTAAATTATGGAATTCAAGTTTCAGAGACAATTTAAATTTTAGAATAAATATTAATAAATTTAGAAAAATTATTTTTGTATTTGAAAGTATTACAAATTTTGTTCATAATTTTGAGATAATATATATACAAATATTGACATCCATTTGTGAATGTCTACAAAGCAATAAAAATCATTGATAGTATTTCTAATTTAGGTGTATAATGATTTGGAATTTGTAAATTGGAAGAGACCAATGGCGAATGTTTAATGTAATGTGTATTAATAATGATAACATTCTACAATGTTAGATATCATATGACAATGCTCATTTATTTATTTAATGATAGCATTTATAAATTAATTATTTATAAAATACTGAAAAATTATGATCTTATAGATTTCTTGAAGTGTGAGAGACATTTCCAATTGACTTTTAAAAATAATAATTCATAGTAACTATTTTTTCAATATTTACAAGAATATGTAAATTTAGAATGCAAAGTTTAGTATAAAAAATTGTATAGACATATTTAATTCTTTTTTCAAGTCATCAATATTTAATGATTTTTTTCCTAATCAATATTTTTGGTATTAAAACATTGATACTTTTTAGTATAAAAAAACAGTTTAGTATAAAAAAAATAATTATATTAATAATCCCATTGAATTTTACCAGCTACTTATTTTTAAAGTCCATTTAAATAATTCAAGATCAATCTTTTTATTGCAGAATGTGTAAAAAGAATTTCAAGCTAACAAAATGGACCCAGCGACTGTTATCGCTCTCTGTAAAGAAAACATTCAACCATTAAGGCATGGAAGAAATGCCACACAGCTTGGCACTGCCCTCCGAGCTCAGGAAGATGCAGAAGTTCAACAGATGCTCCAACAAGAAAGACAGTAAGTCACAGAAAAATCTAATAATTAGTTGTATCAAAAAACTTATTTGAATCAAAACAATAGAAAATTAATTTATTTATTTAAAATTTTTATTACTAACAAAGGCATATGCTTTTTATTTATACTTTTTAATATAAATTTTTATGCAATTCTGCAAATAAATCTAATTTTAAACTTAATCTTATTATGGGTTATTAATCTAGAGAATAGTTATTATTTTATTATTATACTTCATAAAAACAATAGACATGGAAATATTTTTGTGCAGTTCTAGCTGCACCAAAAGGGCTAAGCATGTTAACTTAAAAATGTGCATTACAGAAACTAAAGAGAAAGGGTTAACTGATGTATTGCTTTTAAATAAATTATGATAAAATATTAATTAAATAATTCTTTGATAAATTCATTGACATATTTTTTATTTAAATTTTGAAACAATATAAAATTAAATATTAAAATTCTTAAAATTTTTTATTTGGTTTGAAATTTTTTAATAAAATTATATTATTTTTAGAATGTATGAGGATATGATAAAGAACTATGTGGGTGATGATCCTCTGGAAAATTGGTTTGAATATATCTCATGGGTAGAACAGAGTTATCCTAAAAGTGGACATGAGTCTTCATTAGGAAGACTTTTACAACAGTGTTTAACAAATTTCGAAAAAGAAGTAAAATATCATCAAGATCGTAGATTTATTCGATTATGGATCAACTATGTAAGTAGATATCTTCATAAATTTATGAAATTTTAATAATTGAATAAAATTTCAATTCATAAACATAATTTATTCATAATATTGCAGATAAGCATGCAAAAAAATCCTTTGGAATTATATCAACTTCTTTATAATAATGGAATTGGAACAATGGTAGCTGATTTATATCGTGCTTGGGCTTTTGAATTGGAGGTTGTTGAGGATTATAAGCGAGCAGATGAAGTGTATATGATTGGCATGAGTTGCAGAGCTGAACCAAAAGAAGAATTAGACTATGCTCACAAGTATGTAACACATACAGAAATACATTTTTCATCAATTATTGGAGTACAAAATTTTATTTCAACATTTTATTTTTAGAAATTTTCAACTAGCTGTTGCTCGTAAAATGCTTGGGCGTAATGACGACAGAAATGAAATTTCTTTAGCAGAACAACGACAAGCCTTCAGCTCTTTGAGAGCTATAAAAGCAGGAAAAAGAGTAGGTAGCGTAAGAACTGGTCACAGAGTTCGTGATTTCATGCCAGGTGCAGTCCCACAGCAAATGGGATCAATGAACCAAGCGCCAAAGTCTAATGCACCTATTCAAATATATCAGGTACATAATTATAAAATTATTTTTTTATAAAGTATCTTTTAATACGTAAATTTTTATTTGCATAATATTTAAAATAAATGTTTACTTTTAAAGGATGAAATGCCTAGCGACATTAAAGGTACTAGCATATTAGATCATGTTCCAATAGAAGAGGCTATTCACAAAGAAAACACTATTAAACCTGGGCCCTGGAATAACAATGCGAGAAAATGCCCACTAATCTCATCTGCTGTGAAACCGTCTTTCAAAGGTAATTCCCTTAGCAATTTATAAATTATATCTAATGTACATTATCATATCTATAAATAATATAATTCCAGTACATGAGGATACAGAAGAAATCATTGACATGAATAAAATAAGACTGTTTCCAAATCACATTGCATTCTTTGATGATAGTAAATACGAGGAACACTTCAAAGTTCCCGTATATGTTCCAGATGTGCCTAATCCAAATATTACACTAAAACCTCATTATCCCAAAGATTTAGTTTACGCCAATAACGTGGATAGAAGCATGGAAGAAATAAGAGCACAAAAATATCTTGAAAGGTATTTTTTTAAGTCTTTTACTATGAAATTCACTTTATTATGTCAAGTGTTAAAAGAGCCTCAAATTGGTAAGGTAATTAACAGATATTAAATTTTTATAGGCGAAATAAAAATCTGCCTTTAAATGGACAAATGCAGGAAACCAATAGTTTAGATCAACAACATTCCATACCTAAAATAAATGATCTGAGACATCAGATTCATCATGACAATCACTTAGAAGAATTAGAACGACAAAACGCTGAAAGACAGAGACTGGAGCAGCAGCACAGAGAGGCTGAATTAGAAAGACAAAGGCTGATGGAACAACAACAGAGAGAGGCTGAATTAGAAAGACAAAGACAAATCGAACAACAACAGCGAGAAGCTGAACTCGGTAGGAATCATTGATATTCAAACTTTCATAATGTGTATTTTTTATTTTTTTTTTATGTATTAAAAGTGACAAATAGATTATAAATAACTTATTTTTATTGTTACTAATAGCGACTATGATTATATATGTTAAGAAATAATAATCACATAATAACTATTTTTAATAAACTTTTGTACTGAATATTTATTTGTATTGTAGGTTTGATTAAATCCTACCTTTACTAATCCATAGCTGTACAAATATTTTATATTTTAATTTAAATGAAATAATTCTTCTTGAATCTGCATTATTTGATCATTTTTTAAACTGATTGTTCTCCAATAAACTCACATCGTAATTTTCTTGTATCATCAATAACACTCTTGATATTACTGATATTAGTCAACATTAAATAAAGACGTATAAAAAATTTCGGTAATCGCAGAGAGACAACGACAGCAGGAGCTAGAGCGGCAACGTCAGGAGGCTGAACGTCAGCGTCAGTTGTACGAGGCAGAACAGAAACGGCTGGAGGCTGAGCGCCTCCAACAGCAACAGCAGCAACAACAGCAACAACAGCAGCAGAGCATGCACAACTCTGGTTACATGAGCCAACATCATTCGTCGACGACGGACGAGCAACACCTGCTCGGAACAAGCATGACGGTCAACACGAAGGAGGCGATAAGCGAGATGCAGGACATCTGGCAGTCGCCCGGTAATTCCGGCAGAATGATGACGAGCCCGTTGGTGCATCGGATGCAGACCGAGAGCCGTGGCAAGATCTCTTTCGATATTCACATGGACAGCTCGATGACCCAGAACGTCGTCAGTAAGATGCATCACCAGTCGCACCAACAGAGCTACAGCCAGGTGCCGGCCTTCAATGACCAGGAGAATCATCACTTCCACAACTCGTACTCGAATCACGAGCATCAGAACTCTTACGGCAATCATTCGGTCATTCAGAATTCGTTTCATTATTCGATGCAGGTACGTTATTATAACTTGAAAATTATTTATTTTTAAAAAGCGATTCTTTAAAAAAATTGATTTCTTAAACTCTTAAAAGAATCCAGTTTACGAATTTATTTTTAATTATTTTCTACGTGACTAATAATATCGCTATACATTTTTCAACATAAAAATAAAATTAAACGGAATTTTAGTTTTATCTATATTAGATAATAGCTGTAAATAAAGCAAAAATAAAAATTTACAAATATGTTATAAAGTTTCCTTGGTAAATCTGTTTTTTTTTCCAACAGCCTCATCAAGAGCAGCACATGCAACCTCCGCCTCAGCAGTCACTCCATCATCATCATCCTCAGCATCATCAGACGCATCTGCAGTCGCCCCATCATCATCAAGCTTTGATGCAGCAGCAATCGCATCATCACCCGCATCCGCAGGTCTCGCCACACCCGCAAGTTTCTCCGCACTCGCAAATCTCACCGCACATGCCGCCGCCTTCTCATCAACTCGGCCATCATCAGACATCGCCACAAGCGATGCATCACCACTCGCCGCCTCAGCATCACGCTGTAGCTGCCCAGCAGCACCATTATCCCCACCAGCACATGCAGATGCCCGTCCAGCATATGCAGCATTCCCAGCTTGCTCCGCCACAGCAGCAGCCTCATCTCAACGCGGCTCAGCACATGAGTCCGGCCCAGCATTTGAACGCGTCTCCGCATATCAGTTCGTCGCAGCATATAAATACGTCCCAGCATATGAACACGTCGCAGCACATACCCACGTCGCAGCAAATGAATACGTCGCAGCTCATGCAGCATCATCCGCACCATGTTCATCATCAGCAGTCGCATCTCCAACATCATCAGCAACATATCCAACCACACGTTCAACAGCAACAGCAACAGCCGCAGCAACATCACATGTACAATAATCTCATGCCGAACAGCTTGAGTTATCCACAACCGTATGCTTCGCCTCTGCAGTCCGGACACACTAGTATTGAGCAGCAGCCGCCGAAGCAAATGCACTACCCGGGCTACGTTGATCCAGTGGTGACTGAAAGCGGCGCTAAACCCTCGCCTTATCGCATGCCACCTGAGCTGCCGCACATTAAGTCTCCGGGAATGAACAGGCGCGATCTTAAGTATCTCGAGAATGCTGAGAACAAGGAAAACGCGGCCGTCGGTCTTGACTTCAATGGCCCTGTCGAGGACAGTATCATCAAACAAGGTCACCAGCCTCAGCAAGACGAGAACAATCTTTATATAGACGAGAGCTTGGGTATCTCACCGCTACCTGGCGTCAACGAAACTTGTTACACGGAAACGTTCAATAGGCCTTTAATCGCCTCTACCCCCATGACGAATCACTTCAAAGCCTACAAAACGCCCAAGGATGTTCAACAACACCATCAACAACATCAACATCAACAACAGCAGCAGCATATGCAGCAACAGTACAATCAACCTGTTGCTCCGCCTCCTCCGTAAGTATTCTTTCTACTGTAAAGCGCTTTCTGAATTTGACATAATTTTTATATTCATTGCCATAATGAGATGGTTAATTAAAACATTCTTAATTTTTTAGAGCGCAAAATATACCTCATCCTGATGAATTGAGGGAAAAATTAAGTGTGATAATGGAGTCGACTCGAGAATACGTCTCCAGCAGTTCCGCTAGTAGCGGAGCTACGAGGACCGGGTTTACCATAACTCGCGATGACTTACCAACGATAAAGGAACAAACTACCATCGACGGTAAACATTATCTAATATATAAATAATTTTGTGCAATTACTGAATAGTTAAATAAACTATTATGTTTTTTAAACTCGTGTAGATACTACAACGAATGAGCATTACCTAGCAAGTGGCAGCACCTACGAGCAGAGTCAGCAGCATGCGGCTTACGAGCAAAAGATGCGCGCCCAGATACAGGCGGTGCACGCGCAAAGCCCCCGCACTGTTCAACGCAACGTCGATCAGATCACCACTGAAATTAAGACTAACTGTGATTTGCGCAAGTCTATAAGCTTCAATGGCAATGAGACCAATGTCGAGCCGCCAACGTTGCCGGTGCTGGATGACACCAAGACGGAAGACATTAAGACGGCCCAAGTGGCCGACAGCTCGATGGACTGTGAGTACCATGAACCGATGGAGCAGGTTGTCGAGGAGGAAGACACGAAAAACAAGGTGGAAGAAGAGCCGCCTTTCGAACTGCCAACGGGTGAAATTAATCCATTTGACAAAAGCTTGATCAATGGCCTCCTTAGAAGGATGAAATTCCCCTGCGCTCAGCACGCTGACGGCTACGTAAAGCTCTCTGCCAATCTTATTAAATTTGTGCCTTCAACTACCATTACACTTGGTAAGTGCGATTCATTTTCAATGATTTTGATTTGTTTTCCCGATGAGTTTTTGGAGTGAAGTGTGGAAAGCACCGATTATTCACAAAATTTTTTAGTGTTTTTATGTATTAAAAAATACTCATAATCAATTATTTTCGGGAGTAGTGTAACAAAGTAGTTAGTATAGTAGAATCTTTCAATAATAAACTAGTTCATGTCCATACAAATATAATTTGAGACTATATGAATTTAAATATTTGTTATTTCATCAATAAGGAAACGATATGTACGATTTGGACAAGTGCCTTGGAAAAGGAACGTACGGAACTGTTTTTAAGGGTACCGATTTGCAAACCCGCAAGGTAGTTGCATTAAAAACACAAAAACCTGCTTGGGTTTGGGAATATTATATTGCACGGGAGATCAAGGCTCGACTCACAAATCCGCACATGGTTTGTTGTTTTGTTATTTACACTGTACAGCAAATATTGCCAAAAAGGGACTAAAATTATTTTAAAAATTTATGCATACTTTTATGAAGATGATTTTATTTATAAAATGAAATTTAATTGCTATTGTCTTATTTCTCCTTAGCTAAAATTTGAAAAACTTGATTTTTGTTCCTTTTTAAAAATAAATAAAACCTTTTGAATCAGGGTTAATGATAAAATCTAACTTTTTGATATTTCTAGTTGCGAGGTTTCATGGACGTTCAAAGTGCTTATATAGCGGACAATGGAAGCGTTTTAGTTTCAGATTTTTCTAAATATGGCACACTGCTCGAAGTAACAAACAAAATTAAAATTTCAACAGGAAAGCCTTTGAGTGAACCGTTGGCTATTTTCTTCACGATCGAGATGATACAGATCGTGGAATATTTGCACAAATGCCAGATTATACATGCAGACATTAAGCCCGATAATTTTCTGTTGATGCACATGTAATGAAAATATTTTTTATTTTATATTTTGTATTATATGTTTAAATATATTAAATATTAACATTCTATAATACAGGCCATCGGAAGATGTGAGACCAACCATTCAATTGATCGATTTCGGCTGCAGCATAGACATGAGTCTATTTCCAGAAGGCACAAAATTTACTCACATCATAAAAACGGAAGACTTTACCTGTATTGAAATGCAGACCGGAAAGCCATGGACTTACCAGACCGACCTGTACTGTCTAGCTGCTTCTAGTCATTGTCTTCTATTCGGTAATTACATGAGGGTCTCGATGAATGGAAAGAAGTGGTATATTAATTCCAAATTACCCAGGTAATTTCAAATAAATTTGATCATTATAGCTAACAGCTGAAAATAAATTGATCTTACTGAACGAAAAAGTACATGTTTTATTTTCTTTAGGTACGCCAAGAAGGTGGTTTGGGAACAGTACTTTACAGAACTGCTAAACATCGAGTCATGTGAGAATCTGCCTGACTTAGCAAAGCTACGAGGCTTGATGGACGAGGCGTTGTCACAGATGCCAGAACTTCAGACTAAATATCGGCAGTTTTCCAACGTTCTCAATCATCGATAACGCTTACTTAAGTCGCTGTGTAATCCTGGTATCATCGTCCAGCCAAACGTATCGAATGCAGCGCGTAGACGTTGGTTGACGCAGTGCGCCGTCGGTTGTTTTCTTTCTCGTCTTCTCTTTCCTCTCGCAGGGAACTTGCCGATTTTCAATCTTAATCTATAGGCAATTATTAAAATAGAAATATTCACTTGACAAAGTCTTTTAGTTTTGCATGTGTCCTGACTGTGTTTTTCTACAGTATTCAAAATTCGATTTAATGTATTTTTTTTATAATGAAAATATTGCAGAACTAAGGCTGTTTAGTATTTATAACTTTTTAATAATTGTCTATCATATAAAGAAATAAAACATTGAAAAACTTATGTAAGTCCTCTACTGAATACTGTGTTATTAAAGCTTAGAGAAAGATCAAGCAACCAATGTTTATAAAAAGTGAAAATAATTGTACTGTGCTATTTATTACGAACATCGTTTACGATTTCATAATCCTAAAATCTAGCTAAGAACTCTCAACTTGCTTTTTATGAAAGCACTTGTTATGTGTCAAACTTGAACATAATGAAATTATATAGAGTTGCAATAACTTAAATCGCAATGAAAATGCAACGAATATTTTAAGAAAAATTTTCTTGTACCTTATTTTAGTTTTTTTTTTTATTTTTACTTTCATTTTACATTTTATTTTTAGAATTTATATCGTTGTTTAAATTAGAATGACGATTCTAATTTTATTTAAGATTGAAGTAAATATATGATCATAAATTTTACTTATTATATTTAATTTATGTTCAAGCTTAACACATTAAGTAGCATATACACATGTTGAGTTGGCGTAAAATAGGTTCTACAAAAATAGGATAAGAGAATAGGGAAGTAATAAAACAAGACATGGACAAAGATTTCAGATTTCCGTTGGGGGTGATTTATTGTTAGATTTTATAAAAAAAAACCTACAGAATATTAGGTCGTGTAATAGTAGTAATAATAATTATAATATTTAAAATATATAAATAATGATGGTCTTTGCTAAGGCACATATATGCGATAAAGCGACAAAAATCGCGCACGTTCAATCATATACGACAAATGTATACTTTGCCTTACTTGGACGATGCAACATGAAAAAAGATTGACAGTAATTAGTAGATTAATTCCGAAAAAGAAATTCGAATGCCTCTCAAAATACCATAAATTTTCTTACAGAATTTCGAATTAGAGCGCAAAATTGTCCTTTTTCTTGTCGATCAAATCTTAAAAGGACTATATAAAGTGAAAAATAAAGTTGATAAGCTGATCTTATTTCGTTTAACATAAAAAGCTCCAGTTGTTTTAAAGAACACGAAAGCATATAAAATTATATTTTTTTCTATAATAAAACAAAAGGAGACTTGTAAAAATTGATTTTAATTTTTTAACACCCTTCACTACAATGTCTTAAGATATACTTATCGCTCAAATTTTTTGAAAAATTTATTGTAGAAATTTGTATATAAGATATTTAAATTTCATTAATAAATAAAATAAAACGCGCATTAGTAACGAGGCTTTTTTATAAACATTTTAGAATTATATACAATAAAAAGCTCAGATACTTTGTCAAAAGCTGCAACATTATTGTGTTAAAGTTTTCTTTCATATTAAATTTAAATCATTCCAGAAGTTTGCAGACGTTTCAGGTCCGACATTATTTTCAAATGGAATTTACTAAATGTTTGAAAACTGAAGAATATGGCATAACTTGGACCAACCCTAAGTGAATAAAATATCGTAGTTTTGCCAATATCTGACAGATTCGTCGTAAGTTATACATATATTAAAGTCTGACGCGTCCTAGATTTGCTTCCTTTTTTAAGAAAAAGTTTGTTTTATTATGTACATTGTGAATGCGTACAACGATGTAAAAATCTTTCAACTTTTAACATTTGTAAAATCCATATTTTGTACTTGTATGATTTGTAATAAGTAAATAATTAGAACATTGTCGTACAAGTTACATAGACGTGTCAGAAAATAACATACATAGATGATAAAAATCGTTGTATTATTAGAATATAAATTCTTGAAAATATAAATATTTACGAATTATATTGCTAAAAAAGTTTAAATAAATCCTCTTCATTTAATTTTAAAATACATGGAAATAGTTTAGTAAATAAGTAAATTGAAACATTGAGTTTTATTTATAAGGTGTTTTTATTTAATTAAAAAAATAATAAAATTTTATTTAAAGCATAAAATTAACGACGCAGTCATGTAAGAATAATTTACAAGTTACTTAACAGTATGAGTGCGTCACGGTATTACCAATACATTTCTATCTTAAACTATTATGATAAATTTTACTAATTATAATTTGCGAAGATTTTTGATTCATGATATCATATTTTTTTACTACAATCTACTTTTTAATGTTAATTTCGTTCGTAACTTTTTCATTAAAATTGAATTATTCGGAATTGATCATTTATATTTACAAATAAATCTTTTATAAGATCACGTATATTACACCATGAAAATACTAAAAAGTATAATAAATTGTTCATAAAAAACGAGATATAGATATTAGAACTACTGTATCGACTAATTTATAGCAGAAGTTTCAGTAAGTATACATTTAAGATTTTAAGTAAAATATTATTTATTCCTTTTTATAGGATTAAAAATTTTCAGAGTTTACTCAGCTTAAACTTTTTTAATAGCATAATTTATAATTAATTTGTGCATTAATTGATTTATTCAGTATCTTGTTAAATAAACAAGATACTGAATAAATCATTACCGCTTAAATATTAAAAATAAATTCTAATTAAAAGTTTTTAAATGTTTATAATTTCTATAAAGAGTAATAAGACTAAATCATGATTAATATCTATCAATATTAATATCTATTAATATTTATCATGATAGACCTTCCAATTTTTAAATATTTCTACTTTATAATTAATATATTTTACCTGTTATTTTTATTTTTATAATTTATGATTCTGCGAATGTATATTTTACAAATTGTTCTTTTTATAAATTACTTGTACACGTGTACTTTTAAACTTTCTTTTTCAATAATGTTAATTATTGTAAATAGCCAAAATTAAATTACAATAATTCTGTTATAGCCTTAATTTTTTGAATTTCAGCTATTTTAATAAATCCAGTATATTAGTTTTCATTTCTATTTTTAAAATTGAATAGTTGTGATTGATTAAAATCGCATCATTGGTCATAAAGCTTAGAGATAATATTAACAATTTTATCAATTAAACTATGAAAAAAGACATTGGTATGATTGTAATTAAAGTCTCGAATAAAAACATGATTAAGAATTTGAATGAAATCGATAGTTGCTCTCTAGTGTTTACCGTAGAACTTGCGATTAAGCAAGTGTAAGAGCAGGTTAACATTGATCTTAGCCTTGCCAAACATGTCCATGATAGGCGAGTTCTCGTACTGCAGCTGCAGAAGATTCGTCACGTCGACATCGACCGTCTCCATCTCGACGCCCATGAACTTGCCCCGCACAGCGAACACGCCGTTGTGCTCGGTCGGAATAATTTCAAATAGCACGTTCTTGAACTGAGACTGGGGCAGGCCTTCTATTTTTACAAGTATGCCCTTTTCGTGCAGTTTGGCTGCTGAGTATTTGAGTGTAGACTTGGACTTGAGCTTTCCATGATCCTTTTTCTGGATGACCTTTAGCGCATGCATGGAACTAAAAGAATAATCAGATTTATTAGTTTAATTTTTTATAATGTTTTTTGCATAATATAAAAAAATTTCTATGATACTTTATTATTAAATCGAAAATTAATTGTGTAAATCAATGACTAAATTTGTTTATCTATTAATATCATAAAAATAAACTAAATTTTTTTTTAAATAAAAATAAATACTCATAATAGAATTTTAAGGTAGTAACTCACCCTTTTCCAGCGTTAAGATTTACCAAGCATTGTTTAAGATATTGATTGTAATATTCGACTTGTTCTTTATAGTAATTCGATTTTTCTTCTAGTCGTTGTTTTGTAAATCGAAGATTCAACAATTCTTTGTTTCGTAATACCCTGTATCGATGTTTATTACACAGATCTTTTGCTATGGCAGTCACAATAGTTTGATAACCATCTTCTCGTGAGACCCATCCTCCAAGCTCCAATTTATTTAAATAGGAGCGCAGTTGGAGTTTGCAATTATTCAACGAATTGCTGTAGAAGAAATAATAAAATTTTTATTTAAATCTAGTAAAAATCGGATACAAATATTTTTACAATTTGTTTACTAATTTCTCTTGCTTAATTGAAAAATAAATAAATACATTCATTTAATAATAACATTACCTTCTGTAAATCATTACCACTGGTTCCATATTTTCTCCATTGTAGAATTTTTCTTGAACTGGAGAACACGAGGTCTCCAAAGCTTCGACTAAAGTTTCTCCCTTCAAGAATCGAAGAACTGATACCAGCAGTTCCTTCGTTTTTATGAACAATCTGTTCAAACTTGTGTCATCAGTTTCAGGCACTTCGAATTTATTGCTGAGTACAAGGCATACCTCCGTTTGTCCAAGTCGCGCTATACATGCCTCATTAGCATTATCAGCTAATAAATAAAAAAGGAAAGAAATTTCGTACTTTAATACTTTGATAATTAAAAAGTATCAAAAATAAATTATATAAAATTGAGAAGGTTGAGAAAGAATGAAAACACAAATTTTAATAATTAATAAAAATGAAAACTAACTTAATCCCGACAGAGCGTTTATCGTCGGTGCAGAATTTCCCAAATCATCGAGTAACTCATACAAAGGGTCAAGAGGATCTGGTGCTATTTGGTCCTGATATTCAAGCAGCAGACTATGTGTGTCATGGATTTCCTGCAGGAATATTGCGATCTCAGGTTTATGAATGAGTGTCGCTTCAGTGTACTCGTGTATGCTAAAGTGCTCATCAAGTTCCTCAATCTGGCAGCAGTATCGGAAGAACTTTTTAAATTTCTCATGGCTTTCGATGATAAAAGGATTCAAGCAAACGAGGTGCGTCGACTCTTCGGCAAACTGGTGACGTTAACAACATTTTTTTTATTACGATTTATTCAAATGTAAACCATATTATGTGAAAAAAATAGACTTACTCCTTTTTTTGCAGCAGCAAATTGCAGAATCTTGGCAATACTTGCTAAATTTCTTCTTTGGTCACTTGTAAGTGGCTTTTCGACGGGAAACGTCACAATATCGTAAGCATCTGGAGCAACAATGGCAGCGTTGATGAAGTGGTAATAAATAAAATTACCAACCACTTTAAGAACTGCTTTTTCAGGAGTCTCGGGAAACTTTTCTGTTAAAGTTTCATTTAATACCTTAGATATGTAAAGCATACCGTAGGGAATCAAATCTCTAGAAGTCGTTATTCTGTTTAACAATTCTAGAACTGTAACCTGCAGAACTCTGATGCTATTATTTAGTCTTATTCGCACTTGTTCGTACTGTAGTGCTTGTTGCTCAGTCACAGAATAAGGCAAATCTCTAAAATTTATTAAAATCTTGTTATCAATATCAAAAAATTTGTTAAGATTTTCAGTAGAAAATAAATAGTAAAGATTACTGAATATAGATATATTTAATATAAATTTATAAAATCTTACAGTGCTTTTCCTGTTTCCATCTCGAGTTGATTCCTCCAGCATTTATAAATATCCACAGGATTAGTTTCAATCATAATTGTTTTATCAGCAAGTATTTTCTCGATTATCGGCCTGAGAATTTCTCGTAATGCTCTTTGGCCATTCACATTTCTTGCATAATTCACAGCCATTTTCAAAACCAGAGGATCTCCCGTTACAATTTCCAAAGGTGTTTGCACTTTACATCTGTTTATTAAATTAGATTTATTTTTATCTTATATTTACAAGACCAACAGTCCATAAAATAAAAATAAAAAATTAATAGAAAATCTATACCTTATTTCTTCTTGAAGAGCGGTACCCAAAAGTTTCAGGAAAAGATACTCTTCTCGCGAGCTCGAGCCAAAATTGAAAAGTTTCATAATTACGTTGTGTAAAAATTTAGTCGATTTGCTTTGTGGCAGAAGGTAAAGTAACTTTGATAGATATGTCGGATTTGTTTGAAGAGCATAGAATAAATGTTGATAGCCCTCGAGCATTCTGCGACCTTCTTTCGTCAAAGATTTTAATCCTTTATGAATACCGGGAGTGTCTGAGTTCATCGAGTTTTTGCGTGGCCGATGAGATCCTTTGTCTTTCGTTAAATTTTCTAAGTTTTTTCCATGAGCTACTACATCCTTTAAGTTGCATTTAAAAACAATTTGTTCAATGTATTGAATTTAATTAAATATAAAGTAGCAAATTTTAGCAATATCATACCTGTAGAGTAATTCGATTCTGGATTAAAAGGCCTATTTTAATGTCCATACTGTCTAATTGTTGAGAAAGATTTTGATTGTGTTTGATAAGTTGAACCACGTTAGCTTTTAATTGCTGTTAAAAAAATTTTTTAAATTATTGTTTTGAAGTTATTCTTTTGCTTTTATTAATTGAATTAATAAAATTATAAAACTCAAAATGAAATAAGATATTTTTGAGTTTTATAAATCAATAATTGCTTACTTGTAGTAGTAAATCTTTATCGTAATCTTCAGCATTGGAATTTAAAATACAGGAATAGTGCCTAACTATAGAAAACGGTGGCTTTTCCATGCGCAACAGTGTGTGGAAAGCTTTACGTGCTGTTCGTCCACGCCAAAGAGCTTGAATTTTAATTATTTTATCTTCCTAAAAGTAGTAAAATAAAATTATAGACTAAATTTTTTATTTCCAGTCAAATAAATTATAATTTTTACGCACATGTCGTTTGTAATGATCCAGAGCGAATTGGTACTTATCCCTAGCTTTAGCGAAATTGCATGCTTCATCTGCCTTACTTTTGATTCGAGCCTTCAGCATGGTTTCGTAGGCCCGTCTCTGAAGTAGACCGCGCCACCATGCCTGGATTTTGACGATCATCTCCATGTTGATCGCGACTCGTTTACGCAACAGGTAGCCTCTGGCACATGCCTGGAAACGGGTGATTAACTTCTCGAAGTCATGATTTGTGTCTTGGGAGGCCTCAGCTAACGTCACGCTTCTTATTATATTCTAAAATATTTTTAGCAATTGGATGTTTAGAATAATATCAGTTTTGTGGATGCTATTAATTATTTCAATTATAAGAACTAGTAAAAATATTATATTTCTTACTTCAACATCATCTTTCGTGATGTAACATGATTCAGTTATATTCTTCGGATGATCCCAAGTATAACTATAGTTTTTAAGATCCAAAAATGACTCGTTACCTTCAGGAGTAATATACCGTACGTAAGGACAGGAAAATTTTTCTTTCTATGAATTTATATAATGATTAATTAATATATATTTTCATAAATATTTGTATTTCAAACATTTACCTTAGCATTTTTAAGAGTTAATAACGCGTTATAGAATTGAATTTTATGTTTTTTTGATAGTTTCAAGTTTGCTGATTCTATGCATTCCATTGTAAATTCCAAATCATTTTGTTGAAGTCCTATATTAATTTGAGATAATATTGTGCAAGCTGAAATATTAAAATTGAATCTTAAATACAGGTCTTTTTAAAAATAAAAAATAAACATTAAATTAATAGAACAATTATTTTAAAAATGTATGCATAACTTACCTAGTTGAGCACTTTCTGCTTCCGACATTACAATTTTTGTTATTTGTTCAACATCTTCTAACCATAGCTCTGATCCATCTAAATGCTTTTCAGCTAAACATCTTTTGAATAGTTTTAAGTACAGTGATGCATCATCTGGTGAAGTAGTCTTTTGAAATTTCAATGAAATATGTTTCAATGCTTTCATCATATCATTCCGGCTATTTTTCATTACTGCTTCATTTAATTCCCTTAACACATCTATCACTGTTGACAAGAATAGTAAATTAAATTTTAAAACAATTCAAAAGCTAAGTTAGAATTAAATTTTAAGTAACTCTACCTTTGTAATCTTCCGCATACTGCTCATTAACGAGATCGATACATTCCTTGATATCAATATATGTTAATAATGGGCAGAGTTCATCAGTAATTTGTTTTTCTTGTCTAACTGCTGCTAAAGCTTTACAGTACTTAACTTTATGCTCTTCATCAAGATGCTAAATATAAAAATTTTAATTTTCTTTTGACATTGCAATAAATATTAATAAAGTAGATATAATTAATTGATATTGTTTTAAATAAAAACTATAATAATTTAATTGAAAAAATATATACAGTGGTAGAAAAAAACTTACAGTCACATGTGCATCTGGACAACTCAGAGCTTGGTAGACTAAATCTGGATTATTAGTATCAATAGCTTTGGTAACATTTGCAATTGCAGACAAAACTTTAAGACTAACTACGATGTCACTGTGAGCTAGATCATTCATAGACTCAGTACGATCAATTTTCATTTCTTCATAATAGAGTGGAATTGCAAATTCATCAATATAATGAGAAATTCCTAAATTTGGATTTTTTAATGCAGTACAGAAGTCTTGTTGAGAGCCATTCTGCAAAACTTTATTTAGCTGGTTTACAGCTTCATCTCCTGTGAAAATAATTTTTTTTATGTATGTAAAATTCTTTTTATATTTATAATTTATTTGTTTGATCAGATATTAATATTTTTTTCTTACTTTTAATCAAATCGTTTGCTTTTTCGTTCGCAATATCGATAATTTTTTGTAATTTGCTTTGCCAGTATTGACAGTCTTCCAAAGTGCGTTCTTCCCACTCATTGGTACTAACTAGTGGTTTTAGTTCTTTTCCATACATATCATTATTCTCTAGTGATATTTTTTGCAATTGTAAGGCAGGATTTTTCAATGCTGATGAAATATTTTTAGATTCTTGTTGTACATTTTCAGACAATATTTCTAATGCACATTGTACTAAAAGAAAATTAAATTTTTAGTATTAGCACAAACAAAATCAATAATCTATGTATAAATACATTTTATATGCACTTTACTTACAGTTTACATTATTAATATGCCCTTGTATCTCTGCTTGTGTCAAAAGTTCATCATAAGCATCAGGAATATAACTATCATTTAATGACTAGAAATAAAATTAAAATAAAATTATAATTTTTATAAATACTAACACAAACATCAATTTAATATAAATTATTACCCGATTCAATGCAGCTTGCGATTTTCTTTCTTTAGCATCCATCAATGTTTCAAAATAGAAATTTACATAATCAGGATTAATATTTTTTAAACGCACTGCACTATTTTGGAGTTGAGGTAAAATTGCTTCATGATCCTTTAAAGAAAATAATAAAGTAAGATACATATGGAACTTAATTTTTTTTAAACTAGTTTTAGTTTTTAATAGACTTTTTAAGTACCTACTTTTAAATTTAAAGATTGATTAATTGCTATCACTGCAGCATGTAAAGCTGCAGTATCACCAGGCATATTATTTGTTAAAATACCACCAATTTTTTGAAAAGGTGGCATTTGTACACCCATTTTCTTTAATTCTTTGCTAACAGCATCAATTTCCTCATCTGCAATGAAACAATAAATTAATGAAATCAGTAAATTTATTGAAAAATGAATAATTTTAATATAAATTTACCTGTGAAATTTATCTTCCCATAAAGATCTTGAATCTGTGGAGCTTTACCTAGTTTAAACAAATGTGTACTAAGTGCATGAATGCAATAAATCAAACGAGGCATATTTTTTTTATCATAAATATCTGTTGTTTCTGGTTGGAAAGTCTACAAAAATAAAATATGTATTTTTAGAAATTTAGAACAGCAGAAATATTTTGCAAAAAAAAAAAAAAAAAAAACATACAAAGGGCAGTTGCATTGATTTCAGACATGTTAAGAAGTGATGTATATTATCTGTATGGCGAAATTGCAAGCCAGCAACTGAATATCTTCTTTGCTCTGGATCATAAATCTTATTTAAAGGCAAGATTTCTGGTGCTATAAAATGACCAAGTTTTGCCAAGTAAACTCCATTTCTCAAATTTTCCTCTAATTCTGTTGTAGGAGGTAGTTTTTCTCTCAAACAAGCTTCCATCCATCTAGAAAAAAAATTCAAAAAATGTTCAACTACTTTCCTTTAATACAAGTATTGTATTAAGATTAAAGGTACTACAAACTTTTTTGCTTCCTCCAAATGACATAAATACTCATAAGCCAAAGTTTTCTGTCGAATCTCATCCATTTCCTCAGCTGTTCTTCGTGTATCTTTCTCTACAAAACACATGTTCAAAATAAATATCAATTGCCAAAACTCGACTCTGAAATTTCCGTATTCTATATAACATTCTAATCAAAGTTAAATCAAAACAATATAAAAAACGCATAAAAAAAAGGAAAAAACAAATCGAAGTGGTTTGTTGAAGATGAAATAGTAACAAATTTACAATAAGTAACACATTCTCCCATGCCAATTAACAACTTTTCAAAGCCAAGGTTATGGTCATAACCATTTCGCCTTTTTTCTCAACATTTTCACGATACGTATAAATCAACCATAACTCACCCCCATTGCTCGTGGCGAGCATTATCTCCTCCATATCCTTAGTCTTCATCCTCGATCACCGAGACTTACTCTGCCATTTAACGATATTATTTCCCTAACAGTTCGCCTGGACACTTCTAAACTCTAGTCTCGTCTTCTTTCTTTAAAAAGATACAACTTAGGCCATCACAATCTGTGTATATATCTGCCAGGACATGAATTCGCTCGTAAACACAGTCGCACCGCATACACCGGGCGTCAAAGTTTTTTAACGTACTGGCGATTTGAAAAGAACGTTAGATTGCACACGTGATCAACCAAACAGCTGCGCGATTGGCTGAGAATATTCTGCTGCTGCGATAGTTTTTAAACAGGTGTGCGGTGTTGTGGCCGAAGGTCCATAAAAGTATGAGATGGCGAGCTTGATGGTGGAATTTTAATTGAGAAATTAAAAAAATTGATAAGGTCACAAAATATTTATAAACTAGTGGTTTGACTTATGCAAAAAACTGCGTTTTTGCATACTAGGCACGACCATATTTCTTAAAATAAAGTTCAAAATCCGTTGTAAAAATTGATTATTCATCGCTTATTATTTTAAGGATTGATTTTTAATGAAATTTATATAAAATATATTTATAAACATTCAAAAGAAACTACATATTTTCTGTAATAATAAATAAAATTATCTATCTATCTATCCAAAATATTGAAATATTATAGCTTTTATATTGTACATTTTTCTCAATAACGAATAGATTGTACATTATCACTAAATCTTGATTTTGTAAAAATTCATAACTGCTCTATTATTGGCCTTAAATACTTCGAAATGATTTCCAATAAAGTTTTTTAGTTTTATTTTGTTAAATAGAATCGTATAGAAAAGTAAAACCGATTTTTGCTCGAGGAATTTTTAAATAAGTAACTCACTTTTTGTACTTTTTTCTGCGTTTTTGTATCGTTTTTTTTGCTATTACGATGTATAGAATAATTTTTTGGAGAAAGTAAATAATATAAAAAAGTTGTATTTTTTTATGACGTACAACTTTTGTATTATGATTATTTGCGAAAAAACTTTTGCTTTTTAAATATAGTTAAAAAATCGTTATGAAAATCGATTTTTCATCGTTATTTCTTTTTACGATTGGATTTTGATCATAATTTATAAAAGATAAAAGATGTATTTTTTAAAATGCTACAACTTTTATTCTATAGGTTTTTTAGAAAAATAGATATTTACCAGTTTTACTTGAAATTTAGGCCTGGAATTAAGACTGGAATGTCGCCTTCTACTACCAAGACGAAAAACCAGTTAAAATTTCAGCGAATTCTGTCGAGTAGATTTTGAAAAAATGTATAAACTTGATAACACACACACACATTGATTTGAATTTATTTTGTGTTAGAAATTTGTTTTCTACATCAAAATGCAAGAATTTTAGGTATTTCATTTTTTGTAATGGTGAAAATGTAAGTCAGTTCCTTATAAGTCGTACGTAATGAAGTAATAAAAGTATTTCGAAACTAAAGTATTTGAAAACAACTTTATTAAAACATATTAATAGAAAAAATTTTTTTTAAGGTATTTAAATAATTTAAAAAAATAAGGATTATTTTTTTTATAAACTGCAATAAAATATTTTTATTTAGTTCATTGTTTGTAAAGTTATTTATATTTAATTTTTATACTTAATCTATAATAATTAGAAATTTTTCATATTGAATTTTACAAAATGTACATAAAGTAATCTGTTAGTCCCAATATATGTTTTTTTTTTCATATTATTCTATTAATTTCCAGTTTAATATTTTTATTTTAACTTTCAAAATCAATAAAAACATATATATTTAATATATTTAAAAATAAGTTATTAATTACCAAAGTAATACAATTATTTAATACATTAAACTTAAGTTATATCAGTCTTGTCAGTTTTATAAGTATAAAATAATGAATATACATTTAACATGATACTATTTAAACAATAAATTCGTACCAAAAATATGAATATTTATCTATTTCATAATTATGTTTAATATTAAAATTTTGTGTAATGCAGACTAAATATATAATGATCCATCAGCAGGTCCCAAATATCTCATAGATATGAGCATTACATCAATTAAAGTCCAAACTCCAAGTCCTCCAAAACTAAATAGTTTTCCAATACCTTCTTGCCAGTGTCCCAGGTAAAATCTAATAATGTAATAATATTTGTTAAAAAAATTTATTGTAAAAATTTAACAGACAAAAAATAAAGTAAAAATATAGTAAATATAATTCATTTTTTTATTAAAAATTTTAAACTGATTTAAAGTATACCTGTCAGCTCCAAAACCACCAAGTGTTATGCTTAAAATAAGTGCTGTAGACCATTTATAGCCTCCTGTCCAGTTGCAACGCAAGTTTTTTAAAAATGTTCGCCTCCCCAAGCATAGAATGTCACTATGTACTGTGCAATTTGTGCTGTAAACATATAACAATTAAATAAAACCCATGGTAAAAAACAAACATTTTTTTTTGTCAAAATTTAAATAATTATGAACTTACCGATAGTATTGTTGTGGAGATGAAACAGAACTACATGAATTTTTTAGATGACATTCATGTTCTGAAGGTTCAGTTTGATAACAGTATCGACAAATATAACTCTTTTCAAAATGTCTTGCCCCCTAAATAATTAAAGTAATTATTAGTATTATTTAACCTGTCGAATGATTTTTCAGAATTCTTGTAAGACAATATCCCTTAAATAAAAATATTTTTAAAAATAAATATTAAAAGTACATAGACGATACTAACCACACAATCGACTTGACTTTTCACAGAACAGTCAGCTTTATAAGATTGACCATAGATACAGTTTTGTTTCAAAGTACACGTTAAACATTCTGCACCTAGTTCAGAACACAATGTTCCGGCTACACATAAGCCTAAGAGAAATTCATCCTGGCAACCAAACAAAAGCATTAAGGTCTAATTCCTAATATGAAAATGATCTTAAATTTTTGATAACTCACTTTTTTATTTCCTAATGCTGGTGTAGAATTTACATTCATAGCATAATTTGATACAGATTCTAAAAACAAATATAAAATTAAATATATTATAAATCTTTAGAAAACTCATCACAATATGAAAAATTATTTTTACAATATCAAATGTTTTAGTTCTTATAATTAAAATTATAAAAATTAATTACACATCACTAATATTTTAAGAATATATAACCAACAAAATTTAAGAAAAAATACTTACCACTTTGACCAGTGTAAGTCTGCTTTATGGTTGTTGAGAGAATAGATAAAATAATGAATGCTACATTTTTTGCATTAATCTTAATGGCATGCATACCGAAGTTTCAAATAAAATATCCAACTAAGATTGCTAAGTAATGTCGTTATCAAAGAAGAACTGCAGACTAAACAGTAATATGACAATAAAACTAAGATTAGGTTACACTTGCTTAGCATAAAAGTGAAAATTTCTACTTTATCGATCTTACAAGCATATAGTCAAATTCAAATATTTTCAGCATTATATCTTATATTTAATCAAATTAATACTGGTCAATAAAATTTAATTCAAACTTTATTAAAATGTATTTATAATAAATACATAAAATGTAAAAAGATGACCTTATTCATTAGTTGAATAATTTGTACTTAAAGTGCTTAAAAAAATGAAAAATGTCATTTCAGATGTAATCTTCATTTTTCTATTACGATTTTAATGGACTTGACTGAACACTAATACAATTATTCTCTGTCTCAGGCTCCATTAACTTCTGTCTCTTTTGATAGAGACACGTTTTCATAGAACATAATACTTTCTCCCTTTTCTTCTTCTCAGCAGCTTCTGCTTTCAATTCTTTCAATGTCGCTTTATACCTTAAAATTTTATAATCTATTTCGTCCATTTCTAATTTTAATTCTCTTTTCTCAGATTCTATTTCTCTTAATCTGTCAGAAATTTCTTCTAACGATAATTTTCTTTTAACATTTTTCTTTTCTTTATTATCTGTTATGTCACATTCGATATGAGCCAGAAACTTTTTTAACTTGTAGTCTATCATAGTTAGTGCAGCATCAGGTTTCTCTTTGAGACTAGTACACCAATTATTCCAAAACTATTGTTAAAAAGAATAATTTATTAAAATAATTAATTAAACATATTGACAATCATATTTAATGGGAATATTAATGGTGGTTATGACTTACAATCCTCCATGATAATAAGGATTTTTCTGGTTTTAATGAATTCAGTTTATCCTTTAAATCTTCCCAAAGAGCTTTCTGAAAAATAGAGGTTTATATTAAAAATAAAATTAATTTACACTTTTAAAAATACTTTCAATCTTTTATTAATTAACTTACTTCGCTTGCTCTTGTACTACTGTGAGTGACCATTTCTGGATTCTCACAAATAAAGTCTAGAAGGAATTCACGTTGGACAAACGTTGTTTTTCTGAAAATTCATTATTAAATAAATATTTTCTAATAATATTTTAATAAAAATGAGGATAAAAATAAAATTTTTGTTTAAATAGTCTCACTCTTTTTTTTTCTTTGGCAGATTTGTGGGAAGTTCTGTTTGTGATAACAATTCGAGCATACCATGCCAATCAGGCTCAATAACCATATTTAGAGCATTTTCCTCCGACATATTAAAAGCTGTACCTGTTAAAAAATATAAAAAATTTAAATAATTATATTTAAAAAATTTAGATAATTGAATTTAAAAAATTTAGATGATTGAATTTAAAAAATTTAGATAATTAAATTTAAAAAAATTAAATTTAAATTTTGACTTTTTAAAACATTTTAAATTACTAATTTTCTAATAATTAAAAATATTATTTTTAATATTATTTTAATTAGAAAAAATTAAAATTAAAATTTCGTTTGAAAGATAAAATTTGTAATATAAATAATTAATAAATAATTAATTTCATATAAATAATTAATTAGCATTCGCATATCACTTAAATGTTAACTTAAATTTACATCCCCTAAAAAGTTCTCCAAATGAGTACTTTTTTTCGAAAATATTCCACTGCCTAGAAATTCTTCGAATATTTTTCACATGTTTATGCGCTTTGAAAACAAGTGAATAACCCTTAGGTTATACGAAGAATTCGCGAAATTCCAAACTGGATGACTTTTCACAACGCGTCCTCTTTTCAACATTAGCAAAGTAAACAACACTCGAAATTTCTCCCTTTTTGAAAACTTGTACCCTTCTTACCTCCTATATTCGCAATCTAAAAATTAATCTTCACAATAAAAAAGAATACTCACTGCACTTATATAGCTCACTCGAAACCCACTCTGCAAATAGCTCTCTTATATCCTGCCCGAGTAACAATTACGCAGCCTGGATGCGCGGAGTAAGCGTAAAAAAAAACAAAAGATTAGCGTGCACCTATATATATGTTAAACGCTCGACGCGCCAGCGTCAACTGATTATAAATTTTGCTTTTTGCCGGTCTTCGCACGCGGAGTTTGGCGCTCGTGCTAATCCGACCAATGAGAGGCAGTCGTGCTCGTGTCGGGACCTGTTGACTGGGGGTAGTTGGAATTGAGAAGCTCTGTTTTGATTCGCGCGCGGCGGGTCAGTGCTTGATGGAAAAATTTTGTGCGCCGAGGTGTATACTTTCTATATCTACTTAGTTTATACGTTATTGCGTGTGTGTTTATTTGAAGGTTCGAATGTATTGAGTTTGAACGTTTAGGTTTTGAATAGATATTGGGAAGAATATATAGGATTTTGCGCTGCAGCAGCAGCCAGCAGTCGATCGAGACGTTACCAAAGAGTTCTGTGAGTGTTTACAAACTTTCTTTATGATCGCTGAATGTTTCTTTGTAAATGTAAGAGGTCGATATACGGAGAGAATTGATTTTGATTTTGGCTTTGAAGTTTTGACATGATTTGTGAGAAATATTTTTTTTCTCTTAGGATCTGTTTATTACATGTCTCTCGTTTAATTAAATTCGATATTTTTTTAATCGGTTTTCTTAACCGATAAACACAAGCATCAAAATATTATAAAGGTATATCTTATTCTGAATAGAAAATTTTCTTTTCTGAACGAATATTATCTCTCTAATAAAAAGTCGATTACAGTAAACTATTTTTCGCGTGTTTTTGCATGTGTACTTTCCTAAGATGCTATTTGCGCGAACGCAGTGTGGAAGTTTTTTGTTTTATAAATGCAAAGCATTTTAGAAAACTAAAAATTATGATTCTAAATCGTAACTAGTAACTTTTAACAACAAACAATTTTAATATTGCCTTAAATAAAAAGCGTCATTCGGTAATATATACCTAGATTCCTAAACAATGACTTTTTTGACAATATACATATATATATATATATATATATATATATATATATATATATATATATATATATATACACACTTATATACACACCATATATCTCTATACGATATGACGTATACTGTCCTATATACCATACTGATCGGGTAAAGTAGATTTCGCACTTACCTCGATTAAAATTTCCCGTCTGCTTTACTCTCATATATTTTGACTGGAAAGGTTAGGTTACCTGCAAAAGAATTTTGGGTATTTACGAGAAAAAGCGAAAACTTTCTATTTAAAAATGTTGTCTCGGAGAATACCAAAGTGGCAAGTGTATTTTACAATTGCACTCGGTGGCTTTGGTGGAATTTATATTTGGAAACCTATGCTTGAGAAAGAAGTGAAGAAACAACAGAAATTAAAAGCTGAAGAAACTTCATAACATCAATGTTACTGTTTACATGCAATCAATCTTTACATAACATATAATTATAAAAATTAACACATTTTGTGGCTGCAACAATTGTGTTATTTAAGAAGTTGATTTGATGTCAACCTGTGTAGAAAACTGTTTGATAATAAAATGTTTTATAACCTTTTTTATAGGTAAGTTGCATTTGATTAAATGAGATTTTATATTTAAAAGTATTTATTTTTAACTATATATGTCTAAATGTTACAGGTACTTTGTATACTAGTCCAACGTTGGTTTTATGGATATAATAATTTAGATATATAAATATAAACTTGTTAGATATCTTGAAAGATTTTATATATCGACTTAAAAAGATCGATTGTTCATATTGTATATTTTCTCAAAATTAGTAAAAAATAAGCTGATATAATAAAACTGATGTATGAATAATAAATGTACTTATATTCTGCAATAGAATATTTAAAGTATCGAAAGTTTAATTATAAATAATTAATACTCAAAGTTTGCATTTATGTTTCCTTATATAAAACTACAATTCATGGAAAATAATTACAACTATTTTATTTTTTAATCAATCCTCTTGTCTAATTTTTAAAAGCATAATTTAATAAATTTACTTTTTATTCCAAAATAAGTATAAATATAAATAGAGTATAAACTTACAAAAAATATAAAGACCTAGTTTCTATATTACATGTATATAAATAATAGTAATGATGTGACGGTAACATATTTAACAGCATTTTTACTGTTTAAAATTAGAAAGAGGTTGTTTCATAATTTTTGTTTTGTTGCTTATATAATTTCAAAGATAAGATAAAGATACAAAGTTGTGGAAAAAATTTAATTTATTTTAAAAAATACTTTACAAAAATTATTATGTGTATGTATATTAGTGTAAAACTAGTGAACTTTAAATAAATATATCTCAAGATAAAAACCATGAATCGATCTGAAATTTTAGGTGCATCTTCTTTAACTTTAAAAATAATTTTTTGCAAAATTTATTATGTCTATCTTATATACATATGCAATTTTATAAATAACAAACCGTATGTTACAACCTTTTCAATGAATTTTAACAACAAACTATATAATACAATCTCTTCAAATAAACATTTTCTTATGTACCATTTATTAATCTGTACATTATAACCAAAACATTTAATTTTTTACAATAATTATTTAAAAACATATACCTTTTCATACCTACATTAAAAAAAATTTTAATTTTTAATGTCCATCAAAACACCTTCACTTTTACCCCCTCAACAAAGCCAAAAAAAAACCCCTCAACAGATCCTTATCTAAACATCCCGTCGCCATTCCACGCTTTATTAACTCTCACAAACCTCATCAACAATTCCCGCATCCAACACCGTCCGCCTATATCAATCCCCATCCCCGCTAGCTTAACAGCCCACACACATCCAGCTCACCATTCTCCACTTTCAAACCGCAACTTGTCCAGCCGTCGCGTGCGCCGCGCGACAAGGATAACAATATCCCCTTGTTTTTCGGCACAATTCGTATATTCCAGCCTTGTTACACCTCCCCCCCCTTAATGAATTATTACCCTTCGCGCGAGCGAGTTACATGCTTCGTTCATGAATGCTTAAAACGCGCGCTTGACTTTTTCTCTCTATATACCCGCCAAACTCGCGCTCGGGTGTCAGTTTGGTTGTGAATTAATACGAGGGTAGGTGTGTAGTTGTAGGTGTGTAGTTGTAGGTATATATGCGCGGTTGTTGCGAGAAGGATGGCGATTGGGACGATGGAGAAGGTAGCTCGAGGAGCGAGTCGTTTGAGTTG